>PVJH01004610.1:0-45897 GCA_004026705.1 Nesogale talazaci
CTGTAGTTGTTTTCTTTCATGCCTCATCTGTTCATTTATACTTCAGAAATGATTGGTTTAAGACATATCCCACACACTCATACTTGCCTTATTAACCTAACAAGGAAAACTATTTCCAGTTAAGATCGTAGTCAACTTATGTTATTCTTGTTAGGTCTTCCAGTAAAAATCCAACTCACATTAACACGTAACAGAATAGAAGAACTATCTCATAGGATTTTCTATTTATGTGGGAAGATGGCCATGTCATTCTCATGAGGATTCGCTGGATGAGTCTGAACTGCCAGCCTTACCTCTAGTAGCCTAGTGTTTAGCGATTTCACCATTAAAGCTGGATATAGGGGGTAGTATTTGCAATAGATATTTTTGGGGAACACAGTTCAATTCATAACATGTGCTTAATGAAGTTTCACAATAAAAATCATTGTTAATGCTAGCTTCTGAGTTCACACTGACATATGGTCACCCCAATATAACATTACTGCCTGGTTTACCAGGATGTTTGATTTGATCCTTGTGTCTATTATGCCGATCCATTTCACCTTCACTGGTCATCTAATCTAATAAACACAATGCTTTCTTCTAACGATCTTTCTTAGTGACATACCTTCAAGGCGAGCAATAGAGGCAGTGTTCTAATGTGCCTAGTCTGCACTGCAAAGCTTCCCTGAACCCACCGGTATTTGCAATATTGGTGACACAACTCACAAGGATCCCAGCAACTCACAGTTGACCATAATACAGCAAATTGACAGATGGCAGAATCAACACTCCCTACAGCTATGGAGTGGATTACAATTTATGGTGACCCTATTTGTGACAGTAAAACTGTACTCCGCAGGGCTTTCAGTGGTTATAATCGTGCAGACACAGGATGATGGGCTTTTCCCCCCACTCTGCAGCTGGATGAATTTGAACCACCAACCTTTCCGTTTGTAGCCAAGTACAGACTATTTACATCACCCAGGGCTCCTCAAATCCAAATGATTGTTGTGCAGAGACATTGAGGTAGTTCTGACTGACAAAGATCCCATGTACAACAGAAGGAAGCACTGCCCAGTCTTGCACCATTTGAACAATACTGTTGTTTGAACCCACTTCTGTAGCCACTGTATCAGTCTATCTCATTAATACTCTTCCTCTTAGTTTTTTCTATAACTCTCTATTTTACCAAGGACGAAGTCCTTCTCCAGGATCGGTCTCTCTTTACGACATGTCCCAAATACTTAAGGCCAAATCTTGCTATCCTCACTTTTTAAGAGAATTCTGATTGTACTTCCTCCAAGATCAATTTTTCCCTTCTAGCAATCCATGCTATATTCAATATGACTTAGACAATCTGAGAACATCATTTGAGAAACTGGACTGTATGAAGAGGAATGTAGCATGAGCATTGAATTAAACTGGAGGAGGAAGGGGGGGGGAATAAGGAGGTGATACCAAGGACTCAAGTAGAAAGAAAATGATGATGGCAACATATGTACAAATGTGCTTGACACAATGGCTAGGTGGATGAATTGTGATAATAGCTGTAAAAGCCTCCAATAAAATGATTTTTTAAAAGATATTGAGGCCTGAGCCCTAGTGGCGCAAATGGTTGAGTGTGGGACTGCGGCCCATGGGCGTGGCAGTTCAAATCCAGCGGCAGCTCTCAGGAGCAGCACTGGGTAGTGCCCACAACCACCAGAGGCAGTGATGCCCCCAAAAACAAAACAAAACAAAACAGAAAATATATTGAATTAACCCTGACAATTTATTGACATCTAGTTGATTTCAGTCCATCTATTTAGACCTTATAGGACAGTAGAAAAGTTCAATAGAGTTTCTGAGCTATAAATTTATAAAAGAATCGATAGCCTCATCTTTCTTCCAAGGAGTGCCTTGTCACTTTGAACCACCAACCTTGTATTAGCAGTCCACCACCTAACCTACAATACCACCATAAGCCTCAGTAACATAACCTGATGACACAATCATGTTTGTTGTAAAGGTTACAAGGCTTAAAGCACTCGCTGGTGAAGATCAAAGATTACAACCTTCTATATGAATTTCATCACAACATAAAATGAAAATCTTCACACTGGACCAATAAGATAAATGAAGAAAAGATTTAAGTAGAGAAGGGTTTTGTTTCACTTGGAACTACAGTCCAAATCTGCTTCAAAAGCCTTCTTTAAAATGTCTGAAAACAGAGATGTCACCTTGAGGACTAAGGTGACCCTGACTCACCCCATGGTGTTTTCAGTGACCTCAACTGCAAGCGAAAGCTGGGCAAAACTGAAGAAGAATGGATGTATTTGAATCATGACACAGGTGAAGAATATTAAATCAAAATTAGACAGACCTAACTAAGATCTCAACAAATGAAATATAGCTATTAAAATAATATATATTAAAATATTTTATCCTAGTTATGATAGTTATCAAGTGGAGTGTTCTGAATTTCTCTATCACTTGTGAATGAGTAAGACAAGGAAACATGAGAATAAAGAGAATAATAAATAACAAAACAAAGCAATCTCCGCATCTATATCTGTTATCTATCTACTGATGTGATTATGTAAGGACAAAGGGTAAAAGTAAATGGCACCTATATTTTATGAAAGGCAACATTTGTAGAAATATGGCTATGATTTACTAGTGTTTTCCTCTGTTCTTTAACTACCATTGTAGCTATTTGTGGGTAGCAGGAGGAATTCTGGGGAATTCTGAGGAGCACAGTGACTAGTGGGCAGGGATGGAAAGATGAGAAGCTTCAAAATGGCATTTTTGAGACAGTTCCATTGAGCTCCAAATAGCCGACTGGCTCAACCCATAATATAAAACATGGACATGCCATTTTACTCTTTTTATGAGCACCGAGTTAAGTTTAATTTCAGTGAGTCACAAATTACTTAACATGCTACAATTACGTTTAACAGTACTCATAAAAGTAGGAGGGTGTTAGGGAAAAAAACACAAACATACATTTTTCAGAAAACCCATAAAAATCAGAAGCTTCACCATTAATGATACGTTGGTGCTCAGAAACAAAAATAAGACAATAATTCTGATCCCCATAACTTCTGTTGAGAACTACTGATGTGAGGTGGGTGGAGAGTTACCCGTGTAAGGATTTACCTGTCGAGCTGTGAACAGATCCACACACACTTGGCTTCTCTTTAATGTGTTCCTTGCTGATGCACACTTGCAACCGAAGTCATCTGACCTGGGCGATGTTTCCTTAGACTGTAATTTTATTATGTATCCTGGCCTGGATAAACACCAAAACATCATGTATACAAGCCTGTGTCTTCAGCACAAGGATCAAGCTGTGAGAATCTTTGATTGCATATTGAAAAAAATTTTTAAAATGGATAAATAGATGTTGGGGGTATATTCTGCTTTTAGTATTTAGCATATCAGTAGATATGCTATCTAGAGCACCCCCCTTTTTAAAAGATCATTTTATTGGGAGCTATTACAGCCCTTCGAACAATTCATACATCAATTTGTACACATGTTGCCATCATTATTTTCTAAACATTTACTTTCTGTTTGAGCCCTTGGTATCAGTTCCTCTTTTCCCCCTTCCTCCCCTTAGCCCCACTCTTGTGACACCTGAATAAATTATAAATTATTATTATTTTCATATCTCACATCTACTGCTGTCTTCCTTCCCCCATGGTTTCTGTTGTCTATCCCCCTCTAGGGATGGAGGGAGGAGTGGTATAGTTCTGTGTCAATCGTTGCATTTAGTTCCTCCTTCCTCCTCTTTACTTCCCACCTTACTCCTACCATCTTGGTATCACTACTTCCACTTTTTATCCTGAGGGGTTTATCCAACCTGGGTTCCATGTGTCCTGAGCTCTTATCTTTATCAGTGTGCATGCTCCGCTCTAGCCTGAAGTGGAAGGCAGGATTGGGGTCATGAAAGTGGAGGATGAGGAAGCCTCAAGGGACCAGAGGAATATTGTGTGTTTCATCAGTGCACAGGCCCTGGTTGACTCATCCCTTTCTTGTGACCCTTTTGTTAGGGATGTCTTGTTGTCTACAGATGGTTTGGGGGCCTCTGCTCCAACCCCTCTCATTCTCAAAAATGTTTTTGTTTGTTTGTTTGGGGGGGGGGGCCTTCTTATGCCTGTTTCCCAATCCTGTCAATACCTCGTGATGGCACAGGCTAGTGTGCTTCTTCCATGCGGACTTATTTCTCTGCTTGATGGCCGCTTGTTTAACTTCAGAGAGCTTATTTTCGCAGCCTGTTTTCATTATCGACTATATATTGGATCCCCATTTCCTGTGACTCGGTCCAATACGAACCTTGGAGATTCTTATTGGGAGAATGAGGAGAACCCACTTTTATCCTAAGGGGAGCTCCTGTTGGTGGATAGCATTGAGTCTGTCCCTTTTGAAGGAATAAAACAGTGCCCAATCTTGTACCATCCCCATGATGTTAGTGTAATGAGGTTATTGTAACCCCGATGGGTTTTATCACCTGATTTTGGGGAGTAAATCACTGCTAAAAATCTGTGGAGAATCTTGTGGCCATCAAGCCTCCACTGACAGATGAGTGATGACTGTGCTTGAGGTGCTTGGGCTGGGAATGAAACCTGGATCTCCTCATGCAGGGTAAGCATTGTACTGGGAAGTGATGCTGTCTTCAGGGTACTCCTGGCTAAAGAAGGAGTAACCAGCACATAGGAAAATGTTCCAGACTTTGATATTTGGGCTACTGATAGCTCAGAACTAACCATCATCAAGTCAATTCTGCTCATAGTGACCCTGTACAGATGAGTAGAACTGCCCCTGTGGCTTTTCAAGACTGCAGATCTTTGGAGGAGTAAAGAGCCTCATTCTTCTTTTGAGAAATGGCTGGTGGTTTTGAACTGCAGACGTTGGGGTTGTCAACTACATTTTCCTATTTCACAGGTCCTATAGCTGACATTAAGGAGGTGCCTGGTGGCATAGTGGGTTACAAGCTGTGCTGCTAGCTACAAGGTCAACACTACAAAACCACCAGTTTCTCCTGGTGTGAGAAGAGGGAGGGGAATGAGATTATATGCACTGTGAAGATTTAAAACCTCAAAGAGATTTAAAGCTACTCGATGGCAGTGAGTTTTTGTTTTGTTTTTGTAGCTGACATCCTTATCTTGTGTGTTGTTGATACTGAGCTCTTCTTAAAAATGATGCTTGAAATCCTGAAATAATGTCCTTTAACCCTTGAATCTGATTCAACCTTTAAGGAAACCTCTAACTTGGAGGTGTCATTGTGGAATTGAAGTCAAGGACGCCAGGATATAACATTGGGATTCTTCGTACAAAGGAATGAAAGGAAGACTGGTTCTTTAGGCATACTCCAAAGAGGACAAATGAGGAGCTGACTGAGCACATGGAGATAAGTCAGAGGCTAGATTCAACATGGCGGATGGTCTCCCACCCCTTCCTCCACACAATAGTGAGACTCTGAAGGCAGAACGTTAGAGAATTCTTCTGGAATTTACAGTAGTCTCTGGTTGTTTGGAAACCAATGCCATCTCAAATGCAGATTTTTCATAGTCCGTCTCCTGGCTTCTCATTTGTATGAGGACATGAATAATTAACTGGATATCACCAACCATTTGAAGAAAGGTAGCCCCATAGAAAGATCAAGAAAAACTAACTTGGAAAAAAATGGAGATCATTTTAGTATTCTAGATACAGAATGTGTACATGGTTGAGAGTTTGGTTATACCTAGAAGAGTAAGATAAGCTAATATTGAGTTACATAAAAATTCAAATACCTTTTATGCATCAATTCGGGGGGGGGGATTTAGTTAAACAAAATAGGACTGGAATCAAGAAGTAAGATGAACACTGCTGGAATTGGGGAAGCTGGCCTAGCAATTCAGTAAATTCTGGTGTGAGGGCTGTATTGTAGTCTGAACGCCTTCAGTGGAAATTAAAACAAGAAAGCAGGGGTTCCTTCCAACCGAAGAGATCTAATGCTGGAGGATGATAGCTATTAAGTTAAAGAGGAAAAAATGACTCTTCTTCTAACCAGGAGAAAGAAACAAACATAACAAGCTATACAATAAAGTTCTATTCCAAATATGACAAATTTAAATGAAAGCAAGTTAGGGGAGGAGGGCCATGCCAATGGAAGACACTAACGGGTGAAGTATAGAAAATGCTTTCAGAAAAGCTAAGCATCTTCCAATTTCTCTAGGACCCAGCTGGTTCACAGGTAGTATGGTATATTGGAGGGCTAAGAGAGTGATCAGGTACACATACTAATGAAGAAACCTAGCATTCAAGGTGAGGGACAGTGAACAGCCATGAGGGGGTGGGCTAGACACAGCAGAAAGCATACAAACTGGGGTTTCATTTATTCACTCAGCACTACTTACTGCATCCATTCCACATGGTTGTCGTGATGGTGAATGTTTGGTGCTCAGTGATGGGCAGGAGGGAGAGGGTCTGGCCTGGCAATCTACTTATGAAAAGTCAGCCTGTGCAAACCCTGTGGAGTATAGTTCTGATCTGTCACATAGGAGTCACCATAGGTTGGAATTGAGATGATGACAACTGGAAAATTCATCTGTCCATTTGTCTGTGGTGGCCTGTGTGTTGCTTTGATGCTGGACGCTATTACCCCAGCATTTCAAGTTCCAACAGGGTCACCTTGGTAGACAGGTTTCAGAGAAGCTTCCAGACTAAGACTGAGAAGAAAGGCCTGGCCATCCACTTGCAAAAGTTATCCAGGGGAAACCCAGTGGATCACAGGAGAACATTGTGTCCAATATCGTACTGAAAGATGAACCCCAAAGTTGGAAGGCATTCAAAACACACCATGAGAAGAATAGACTGAAGCATCCCAGCAGTCATAAAGTTGCCACAGGAGGAGGCCACATTTCTCTCTGTTGTACATGAAGTCACCATGAGTCTGAGCCAACTCTACCAACAGTAGCACCTAACACCAGGATCAGCATCTTTAACCAAAGAGTCCTGTACCACCAGCGTCAGTTCCCCACACCTGTGTCTTTGGTGAACTCTACCACTCAGCAATGATGCTACACACATTGGGGTCACACACCATGAGACAGTCCCTTGGACAGGGCCCTGCCACCACAAACGAGGAATTCTCAGGCTTGCTAACTAGCTCAGAAGTGGGTATGGGAGTTCCTAGTGTTTGTAGAAATGTAACCGCCAACGATCACTTGGATAATGTGGAAAGATTTTAGAGAGTTTAGTGCTTGCAGTTTCCTTAGGTTTGCTCTACTGGTTCTCTTGGAACAGCAGCCCTTATAAATACAACTTCTAAAGTTCTTCTAGCAGTAAGACTTAATGGCTTGAATTGAATCCCATTGTAGCTTCCATTTGGAAAAAAATACAAAACAATCCCAGCCACTGCCAAGAACATTCTATGTTGCTTGCATTGACTGTAGTGCAGCAAGGGAAGAAAATGCCCTTGTTAGCAGATTTATTGGGCTATTGCCCTTTTGCTCTCAGGTTAGTTTTCAGATTTGTTCTTCCCTGGGAGTTTCTGTTCATATGTCCAGCCTTCAGACCAGATGAAGTCTAAAATAGCACCAAGTAGAGTGGGCAGCACAGACAACTGTCCTACTATTGTGTCTTCCCAAGAATGAATTTCATAGGTAGTCCTCTGGGCAACCCTTTAAGGCTGACCTGAGAAGCCCTCTTGAGATGGTATTATAGTTAAATGCTGTACTTTGGCTGTGTCCCCCCTGAAGAAGAGTTCCTCTGCAGTCAATACTGCTGAACCTGGCTCCACACAGCCACCAGGGAGCGCAGAAAGAAGGCAGTCTTGCCTAATTTCGCCATCCCTGTCTCCTTTCTTTTTGGAAGGGAAGGGAATAGAAGGGAAGGAAAAAGATCCTGCAAAGGGTAAAGAAACTGAGGACAGCATTCTGTGTTCAAGATGCTCTTGACCTAAGGTTATCCTCATCCTGGTGAAGGAAGACACCCCCTCCCTCAACCCACCCTCAATCCATGGACTGTCACCCACTCTAGGAATGGATCCTAAGGACTGAGATCTGAAACTAGAGGAGATGTGCCTTTCACAGACACCTTTGATTGAGATGAATATTCTTTCCTTTAGAATGGGGACCCAGAGACTTATAGGAGAATCTGCAATTCTGTTCAGTTCTCTGCCTGGTGACCCCAATCTAAAGCATGCTATTTTGGAGGAGAAGCTGGCTGCTGACTTACTGGCGTAACTCAATCCTAGTCATGAGGCCAGCTAGCAGCAGTTTGAAGTCAGCTCTGAGCATATGTTTGCGCTTGGAAACGAGGTTCTAGCAAACCAGATTTTTTTTCTTTAATTAAAACAAAATGTTGGGTAGGGTAAGAAAAGGAAATCACAAGGCAGTTTTCCACTGCACTCAGTTGGCCTCTGGCAATTCAGCAAGACTCTAGAAAGACCCAACACCCTTGTCTCAGTCTTCTGGGTGAAGAGGGATCAAAGTGTAACCTTTTTGCTTCGGTTCACGTAAGGACCAGATGGCAATTAAGCACAGTGTCTGGTTGACTTCCAGGCCCTCTGTCGAAGGTGTTCAGTTTGATGAGAACTCTGTCTTGTTACTGCTGCCCCATGATGAATCCTCAGGAACACACTGGCTTCCTTCAGAAATCCCCTTCTCCAGGGCTCTTTTCCAGCCACTAGCCTCCTCGCTGCTTTGCTCTCCTGATCCATACCCCTCCAGAAATCCAGAGCCTATGATGGTTTTTGGTCAAGGGTTTCAGAGAATGGAAGCAACAGGGGTCACCTCCCTAGTGGGAGCTTCATTCATGGGGCCTTTCTTTTAGGACCTGACATCACCAAAGTGAACAGAGTCTGAAAGTCCATAATAAAATGTTTGGATTCTAAATACCAATCACTTCCTCCAAGATGATGATGATAAGGTATGTTCATTTCCAAAAGAATCACTGGTTCACCAGCTCTGCAGGGCTGACATTATTGAGCTTCTGAGAGAAATGAAGTATTGATAAGAACATTTCCCTGTTGGATTTGCCTTGAAGCAATATGTTGGAAAGGAGGCAAGAGCTAGTTGCTGGGAGCGCTAACATACCATCAAGTGCAGCAAAGCTCTTGAGGGATGTCAGATTTCTGCTGGCCTCTGTCTGACTTTGACTTGGTCCCTTGGGGCGGGGTGAGGGGGCAAATGGAGGGGGTGGAGGTGACACTATAACCATTCCATTTTTCTCAGCTTTAACCCAACTCACAGCCATCAAGTCAACTCAAACTTACAGAGGCTCTATATAGGATTTCTAAGGCTGTGAATCTTTCATCTTCATGAGAGGTGATTTGTCTCTTCTTTCTCCTAAGGATTGGCTGGTGGGCTTAAACCATCTACCTTGTGGGTAGCAGTCAGCACTTACCTGACAAGGTTCTTAGATTTTCCTAGAGGGTTTATTGACTCTAAGCAGCTTCGTTTAGAAAACTTAAATCTGCTCTTCAGCAAGTGTGAAAATTCTTCTTGATCTTATGCTGTAGGTGTAATGGGGAGAACCGGGCGGGGGGGAGGGGGGCAGGGAGGACAGAAGGACCTGCCTCTGCTGTGTTGGGTCACCATTCTGATGCTGGGGACTTGTCTGGCAGTGCAGGGCTTGATAGGGCTCTTGCTTGTGTCTTTCTTCAGTGTCTCTTTTTTCTTTCCCACAAAGATTCTCTTTGGGGGAACTCTTTGGAAGAATAGAAGTCCCCCTATCTAGAGGGTTTTGCAAACTCCTCCTCCATGAGAATCCTTTGTCTTGCTCTCCTGAAATCCCCAATGTTAAACAATAGACCATTTACCTGAGAATAGACTACACCCACACAGGAGAAGCATGACAGCCAGCGTGGCAACAAGATGGTGAAAGGTCTAGGCAACAGACATCAAATGGGGGGGGGGGGAGAGACACATATCACTATGTGCACACATCCCCAAGGAGCCCACTGAGGACATGTGGGTGCATGAGCAAGAGTGGTGAAGTAAGCTGATGGTGCGCAGCTATCAAAAGATATAGCATCTGGGGTTTTAAAGGCTTGAGCATAAATAAGCAGTCATCTAGCTCAGGAGCAACAAAACCCACCATGAACGAAGCTCACTTGCCTGTGCGATCATGAGGTGCTGAAACAATCAGGTATCAGGTATCAAAGAACAAAAATCAAAATCAATGGACCAATTGACTCCCAATACGATTGCTGAAGACAAATGGATACAGAGGCAAACAGAGCAGAAGAAACGATGGTGCCCAGCTACCAAATGATTGAATATCTGGAGTCTCAAAGACTTGAAGATAAATGCGTCACCGTTCAGCGCATAAACAGCAAAATCCACATGGAAGAAGCACACCAGCATGTGTGATCAAGAGGGGCCAAAGGGAGCAGGTATCGAGTATCAAAGAACAAGAATCACATCATCACGAATAAGGAGGAGAGCAGGGTGGGGACCTAAGATCCACTGGTGGGTAATTTGGTCACCCCTTTACAGGGGCGTCACGGGGAGGAGACAGACTAGTCAGGGGGCAGCTGGGCAGTGATGATGCATACAAGTTTCCTCTAGTTCCTGAAGCCTTCCTCCCCTCCCCCTCCCCCCCCCGCCCCCAACCATCATGGTCCCAACTCTACTTTACAAGTCCAGATGGTCTGGAGAAGGTACACTAGTAGAAAGGGGAGCTGGAGATATGAGGAAACCAAGACAGATGAGCCCCTTTGAGCCAGTGGTGAGATTGGAGCTGCTGAAAGGGTAGAGAGAAGGTGGGGTAGAGAGATGAAATCAACTGCAAGGATATACACATAAGCTCCTATTTGAAGGACGGGCATCAAAGGAGTAGGTTGGGGGAGAGGTCGGGCAGTGTAAGATTTGACAGAACAATAACAATGTATAAAGCATTGAGGGTTGGAGGAGAAGGGAGAGCAGGGGAAGTGGGGAAAGGATGGAAAAGCCGAATCAAGGGCTCAAGGGGAAAGGTGGTTGTTTGGAGAAGGATGGCAGCAATGAACATGTGAAGGTGCTTGGCACAGTTTGTTTATGTATTGTGAAAAACGATGTACCCCAATAAAATGATTCAATTAAACAAATAAAATATTTTTTTCTTGGGAAAAAAAATCACATCAGTGGTGACAAGGCAACCACGCCTGACCCCCTGCTGCCAACTGACTTCTGGGTTTGGAAATTGAGGTTTCAGATGTGTGCTTTCCTCCCTATGCTGACTCAGCCAGACTCTCGGTGCCCTTTTGAGATTCTTGGGTGGATCCTCCTCACATGCCTCCCCACAGTGGTATAATGGGCATTCTCTTAGACTCTGTAGGGTGACCAGACATCTCGCTTTTTAACAATTTATTGTGCATTCCACAGCACTTTAAAATTAAGTAAATATATTACAATACTATTTTTGCGTTCTATTTTTGTTGCTCCATAGAGGCCAAATTTTTTATTAAGAACCCCATCCCCCACCCCCGGTCCCGCTCAATGGTGTCCCCCTTAAAATCTGGTCACCCTACTCTACTTTCAATACCGTGGCATTACCCAGGCCCAGCACTCATTTGGAAGAAGTTTAATACTCTCAGAAAGGTGTCCTGGGACTCCCATCTCTGCCGAGGATAGTGGAGAGAGTGAGCCAGCCCAGGACTTAGCGAGAGAGACTGAGTCACCAGGACTCCGGAGGCCGGGGTTCCACCTCTGAAGAGCCTGCAGTCAGAACCACAGAATAACGGACCCTCCCATCCTCTCATTGTTTAGAAAATAGGCTGTGACGGCATCATCGGGTCGGCGGCCAAGGAAGACCGATGTGGGGTCTGCAGCGGGGATGGGAAGACTTGTCGCGTAGTGAAGGGGGACTTCAACCACACCCAGGGCTCTGGTAAGTACTAGCCAATGGGGGCTCAGCGGCATGGCCAAGCCCACCAGATCCTCTGCCCAGCAATCAGGTGCTCCCTGTGGGTATGCCTTGCACTCCTTGGTGAAAATTGCTTCCGTTTAATGATTCTGAAAAACAATGAAAGACAGTTTAGCACAAATTGTGTCTTTATTTTAAGCTTCTAGAAATAGGTAGTTTGCTGCCCTCAGTGGTCACCTCCTGATGACCTTGAGGAAGTAGTTGCCCAGACCCAACTGGTTCCTACGATGCCTCCTGACGTCATATCCACTGTACTCTGATGCACACCAAGAGAAGGTGACAACTCCATTTCCACCAGATCTCGACAGTTTCATATTTCCTAGCAATAAAAATATGATGTTATCTACGTGCATCTATAAATTGTGCATGAAGCTCTGTGGTCTGGGAAGCTGGGCTGTTCCTACCCCCTGAGACTGCAGGGTAACAGAGTCTCCTACTTCCAATGTAAAAATCCCCCAACAGCATCTTTGGGGATTTTATCCACTGAAATTCCTAAACCTTCTCCTTCCTGCTTGCTTTGCTGAGTGGAAGGAAATGGCTTTCTGATACCATGGTCTTGGGGGATACCAACATGTGATGTCCAAAGATGCCTCTGTAGTTGATCCTTAGGGAGGCATGAGGCAGGCAGCACACTCGGATGAGTGCTCGCCTCCAAGCCCTCACAGGTGTCCAGTCACCCTCCTTTGGTCCAAGAGCTATTAGCACAAATTCCAGCACAATTCTTTCCCCATCCTGAACAGACAACATACCCGCCCCCCATTCCTAGGTGACCTTGAGCAAAGGGTGAATGAAGATTGGAGCCTATTCCAAGGGCTCAATTGATGTCCCAAGATGGGACCATGTAGTGAGTAAGTTATAGCAAAATCAGGCTTGACCGACTGTGCTTTTGTGATAACTTGATTTTATTTCTTTTGAATACCAAAATCATTATCACTTCTCCCATCTCTTCAGAAGTTTTCATTGAGTCCCACAAAATATGAGTACAGAGCATGGCTACGTTTCTGGACACCAAAGAGAAATCGTACATGCCTCCTCCTTTCTCTATTTGGATAGGAGACCTGGTCTACAGAAACATTTGTTCGAGATAACCCAGGGACCGGACAGCCTACTGCACTGACATTCTGCATGATATTGGAAAAGAAATACCAGACACAAAAACAATACACTGCAGAAGGGCTGCCCAGGAAGGGCTGATTTAACTAACAAGTCTAAAGGCAAGTGGGAGACTCTGTGTCTGCCGTCTGAGATGACCGCCCTCTGAGCTGTGCTGTCCTGGACAGGAAGCACTTGCCAACAGAGTATTTATAAATTTTAATGAATTGAAATGAAGCAAAATTAGAAATCCAGTTCCTCTGTCGCATGAGTCACATTTCAAGTGCTCAGAGGCCACCAAGGGCTAGTGGCAAGAGAAAGAGCACTTCTGTCAACAAAGAAAGTTCAATTGGACCGTGTAGCTTTGGTCGGTTCTGCCCTTATTGCACATATACTACCTTATTCTCTCTGTGGCTATTGCTTACTGCGATACAGATCAGAATGAAGCCTCTGCAGTTGACAAAGACATTCTATGTATCAATGATTAACAAAGCACACATTAGAACGTCAAATCTAAATAGGGTTGAAATCCGGTAAACAGAGGCAGGTAGAATATAGCCATACTCATCTCATCTCCTAGGCAATTATCCAGAACACTGAGGAAGGTTTCACACACACACGCACACACATCTGAAAGCAGCCACCATGCTGACAGAGCAGCTCATGGAGAGAGCGAACCCAGATCCAGGCAGAAGCTTCACCCATCTGCTACTGTTTGGTTTGGGCATGAGTAGACCCACATGCTGTCTACAGTAGTGCCCTCCTTTTTTCTTTATTCTTCCTTTCCTAGTTGGATTCCCTCTCTGTGTAGGGGGTGGGTAGGTGGTGTGGAATATTCAGCCTTCTACCAGAAGAGAGCAGACCTGTGTACCTGCAATGTTCAATTCCCCAGGGAAGGGCCAATCAGTGGGGTGCCTTTCCTCACACCTCCTGACCTCCAGGCTTGTGGTTTAGCATACTTCCAGTTCCTTAGGCAAAAAACCTTTAGCAAGCCTCAGAGAAAGAGAATAATTGCTTCCCACCCAAATCCACTGCCACCGAGTGGATTCCAACTCCTCGTGACACTGTCTAGAATTTCTGAGGCTATAAATCTTCATGGGAGCAAATAATTCTGTCTTTCTCCTGAGAAACAACTGATGGGTTAGACTTGTTGACCTGTAAACCAAGACTGCCTTTAATGGTCTGTCATGTGTGGCTGACAATTTTGAAGAATATAGTTTTTCAAATCTTCGTGGTTAGGGACTGTCTGTTGGCAGAAACTCATTTAAATATGGATTCTGTTCATCTAAAGCATGTGTATGTTCTTTTTCACACAACACTCTACTTTTTCATCTAGACTGTAATTCAGGTGGACAGGCTTAGGATAGAGTTGTTTAATCTATACATGTAACAAAGTTCCATCAAGGATATTAATAAATGCCCAAAGGTGTTAAAGGCTTGTCTTAAAACAAGCAGTCATTCAAACAAGGTGTCAGCTAAATCCACACAGGAGTGCACCTGCCTGTGTGATCCAAGGATTGTTGGTAACAAAAATCCAAAACCAGAGAAAGAAATTGTATTAGAGCTTAAATTCTGAGCTCCAAGTTTTCAGCAGCTTCAGAAAAAAGCCCAAAATTCATTTGCAAAGGCCCTGTGTGGATTAAGCCTCTAGTGAACTCCTTCAGATCATTGATTGACCAGAGACGCTGATCTCTTGCTATCAGAAAGCGTGTGCTCAATGGGTCACTGCTGATGTCCGAACTAGCAGTCACACTTGCTGCCACTGTGGACTTCAGACCAGAGTGACCCGAAGGGACTGGGCAGAACTGCCCCTGGGGGTTTCTGAAACTGTACTCGGTGCAGGAGTAGAAAACCTCCTCTTTCTTCTGCAGAGAAGCTGTTGGTTTCAAACCGCTGATGCTACATTTAGCAGCCCAGGGCATCACCATGTGCCACCCAGGTTCTTAGCTTATTGCAGATGTATTCGAGTTAAATTTTAGCACCTTATCATTTATTTTCCCTTTGTTGACCCATGTTAAATTTGTTGTAGTTTTTATTTTCTTCTTTCTTTTGACGGAGGGTTTCCTGTTTTGTTTAGTTGTTGGGTTGTTTTCATTGTTGTTATTTTGTATGATCTTCATATGAGATCCAAGATGGGTAAATCTATAGAGACAATGGCTAGATAAATAATTTCTTTGGAATATAACAGTGGAGTTTGGAGGAAAGTGGGAAGCTAGCCTAATGAGTACAAGAATGAAGAAAGTGTTCTAAAATTGTGGTGATGGCAAACTCTTTCTAATATATTTAAAACATTTAATTGGATATGTGAATTGTATGCCAATAAAACTGTTAAAATTAAATAAGTGTACAAATTGGCCAAAGGGCATGCTACTTGGCTATATTCTCAACCCAAAGGCACTCAACTCCAGCTCTGTAAGTCATGTGGGAGATGATAAGTTTTATCTCCCTCAAATAAGTGCAGCGAGGGACCAGTAACTCTGTGGATTGGGAAGACTCTCTTACCCTAGTACCTAATTCTTCTGCTGCTTCTCTGTCATTTCTTAGATGTCAAAACGGTCTTCTGAATCAAGGTGCAGGTCTAAGGACCTGCTGCACTCCTGCATCTTGCTGGTAGTAAGATACCACATTCTGTTTCTGGGAGGGTTTATTGTAGACACAGCAGGATGCCAAGTACAATGGATCTTGTACTCACAAGCACTCACACCTGAATCCTATCAGTGTCTTTTCCATTCTCCTTCCCCGGACCATCTAGACATGGTTACTTGATAGGAGAAACAGACACTATGACTAGAAGAGCCACATGAAATACTTGGCTGTCCTGAATTGTGCAGTGTTCCATTTGCACAAGAATGAGTTACCAACTGCAAACCTACTATGTTTTCATTAAATACTCACCTGTCTTAATGGACTAATTGAGTGCATATACATAGAGATTTTGGGAAATGCCCCCACACAAGCCCATTCCTCAGTAAAGGCTTACCGTATATATTTGTGTATAAACTGAGATTTTCAGCACATTTTTAATGCAGTTTTGTGGTAAAATTAGGTGCCTCGGCTGATAATTGGGTCGGCTGATACTCAAGTGTGTATGGTAACTAGCAAGACTGCCTTAACCACTAGGGATCAGAATTAAATGTTAACTGTCTTCAAGTAGCTCACAGTAGAGGGAAGGAGAGCAGGTAAACAGATAATTTAAGTCTCAGGTGAGTTTGGCATTGGAGGGGCAGTTCTGCCTGGGATGTTGGGAAGCAGTGCAGCATCTTGGTGGGACAGCTTATTCAGATGTTACTTGGAAGCAGAAGTTTGGGAAAGCTATTTCGGGCAGAAGAAAAAGACCCAATGTACACATCATATAATATCCCCAGGTAGTGACTCCAAGTGCAACTGTGTCCATATGCTAATCATATCACTGTAGATAGGAAGGTACCTTTCTTCCCAGCTCAAGGTATTGGGGAGTAAAGGAAAGTCTTGTCACCCTGAAGGGTGAATATCAAAAGCAATATCATACCAAAAAGATAAAACAAGATGCAATGTAGGGGTTTTGCCCAGTTTTCTGAAATCCTGGTCCCTGCCACTTCTTGGTACTCTCATCTAAGTGTTTGGTCAGAGATTCCTGAGCTCACTGACAGGTTGAAGGAGAAGCCTGGGATGTTCCTTCTCATGTCTGGAGGTTCCAGAGCTGGAGGGGGAGAGTCACCTGAATGTGAGATGTTGACTCTCTTCCAGCCTGTTGCCTCCCAAATTAGAACAAATTTTGAGTCCTTGGCAGTTCTCCTCTAAGGAGTCAACTTGAACTGCTTCTCTTGCTGCTCTTTTGATGGATGGACTTTAAAATGGCTAAGCCTTTGATTTAGTTGAAAGAGTTGAGTTAGTGGGACTTAGGAATTTTATAGTTTCTCTTATGATGCTTTCATGTCATTCATTCAATTTTCATATTAATATTATTACCTTTATTCCAGCCTGCTCCACAGAAAGGTAATTGGTCAGATTCAAGGTACCCATGGACAGCCAGATACTTGGAGTGAGGTTTCACCACCCAGAACCAGTAAAGATGCCTTTCCTGCTTTGTTCTTAAAGGACCTGATCAAACAGTCATTTCTTAAAAGAGAAGGCAGTGTATTCTATCTCTTTGGAGGTATGCCACTATTAATGCAATATTAACTTTTAGTGCACACACCCTATGCCAGGTTCTGTTTACAGGTTTTTAGGAGTAGAAATAGATTCGGTTTTTTGTGATGCTGACAGACATGGCATCTCTTTACACTATTTACATTATGTCAGTTCTTCAAATGTAGATGCAAATCAACTACACTGTGTTTTGTCTACCAGTAAAGATTAATCTCTGTATGAAGGTGTCCACATGTGAAGGCAAAGGTTGGTCTCAAGTATTTCTCATGTAAGACATCTGGATATTACATGTTGTTTTCTAGCAGTGACCTGCTTGATGTGGTATTCTTGACCTATTTCTATGCCTGAATGTTTTCTGGTGAACATGTTCTACATTGAGTTCATGAAAATGAATTGCACATAAAGCCCTAGATAAACACAAAGATCATCTAATGCTTATTTATTGCTGACATTTAAGATCATCTTCCAAAAGGGAAAAAAACTATAAGGCCTGGGAAGTCTAATTTAAAACTTTAAAAGATGAACAGTCATGGGATTGAGTCATAAAGACACAGCAACATGAGAAAATAAATGAGCGATGGAGTCATAGAAAATTCAGCTTTGTCTATAATTGGGTGGGGAGGGATTATTCAGTTTTTTATCATTGAATGTTTTTCCACCATTCACTTCTTGCTTTTTACCTCATTTAAAAAAATAATGGGTTACCTTCTGTGTCTTTAAAATAGAGTTAGCAGTCAACAAGTTAGTTCAAAAGTCAAGCTCTATATTGGCAATTTAAGAGTTGTGGCTTGCCACGATAAGTAGCTAGCAACTGAAACAGTGACTTAAAGTATACATTTCCAGAGTAGACTTGAATTATTTTAATGGAAATTAGAACTTTGCCATAACACAATAAGAGGACTGTGTTCCTACAGTGATCGTGTTTTAGTTGGGCTGCTTGAGCATTTTTGTCAAGCATGCTTCTTACCCTACAGTGCGAACTCCTAGCTCACGAGGAGACTCAAAAAGAGAGTTTCTCTCAGGTCTGGCATTACCCCCAAGGGCGATGCTTCTGTGTGCTGAAGATGCCATCATTTTATTGGCCACAGCTGACACTTGGGAGAAAATGTTGAATTGTGATGAAGAACTTAGTCACAGTTTGTACTTTCCTCCATGGAGAGTATCCATTTTATAGGACTGGATTTCCCTATATGCGTAAGGGGGCTTGATAATATCTCCTGATCTATGTGATGGGGGGATAAAGGCCATGGACTTACTTTGGCCAATCCATAGTACCCCTCCATTATGCCAAAAAAAAAAAAAAAGAAGCTAAAACTGTTTAGTTGTCTTGGCTGTGGACTTCCCAAGAAGGGAGCTCATTTCCATTAAACCTAGGAATAAGCTTTATGGGCAAACACAAGATAGAAATATTCTTATAAATAACCATTTTGGAAACAGGAAAAATAAGTTTACCCTAAATATTTTTGTGAGTCAATTTTAAGACGTTGTATAAGTTGATTCTAAAATTACTCAGTGTTTTAAAATTGTACTTTACTTCTTATAATAATGTGTACAATAAACTCTACTCCCATCCCATAATTTCAGACATAATAGTCAGTGAAATCATTTTATTCTTCACAGCATGTCAGCATTCTCATTATTTCTGTTCTAGTTGTTTGACTGCTATTTAGTTAATCTCCCTGCCCCATAATGCTTTAAAATTCTTTGAATATCTTGAGTATGTATCTGTGATTGTTTAAAGCATGAATGTGTGTATATCCAGATGCCCACATACATACATCTACCTACACATACACTTATATACATTGTATGTATGCATGTATGGGTGTATACACATGTATATGCATGCAATACAAATATATGTTAAAGAAATGCAATACTTAAGGTTAATAGTATTTACTTTTTTAGTTAAATTTCTACTTAGTTTAAAGGTGATTTCTAGGGATAATTTCAATTAACAACAGGATCATAATTTCAATAGATCCAATTGATGTAGTTTCCTTTTTTTTTTTTTAAATGTGTTTCATGCAATTTGGGAGAAAGGGCTCATGTCTATACTCTCTCATGCTACCTACAACCTCAAAGGTTTTCTCCCAAAGGTTGATGCTATTATAGACACCACAGAAAATTATGACCTCCAAATCATCTAAAGTCAAGTGTGTTTAGGAAATTTGAACAAAAATTAAATTAAATGCTGTGGTCATTAACTTTTCCGGAGGTTTGAGGAGACTTTAAGAGTCCCTCAGGAGTGATGGGAGTGGAGATACTGGGAGGGTGGAGGGAAGGTGAAGTAGAAAGGGGGAACCAATCTCAGAGATCTACATATAACCTCCTCTCTGGGGCATGGCCAACAGGGAAGTGAGTGAAGAGACACAATGGACAGTGTATGATAGGAAAAAGCAGTAACAACTTGTAAATTATTAAATGTTCATGGGGGGGTGGATTATGGGGATTTGGAACTGGGGGCCTAAAAGGAGGGCAGATGTTTTGAGGGTGATAATGACAACAAGTGTGAAAATGAGATCTGCATACAATTGATGAATGTATGGATTGTGAGTACCCAGTAAAATGATTCATTTAAAAAAGGGGGGAGGGCGGAGAGGAGCTTATACCAAGGGCTCAAGTGGAAAATGTTTGGAAATGAATGTGGCAGTATGTATGTAAATGTGCTTGATACAGATGATGTCTGAAATGTCATAATAGCTGTAAGAGCCCCCAAGAAAGTTATTAAAATGGAAAAAAAATATTAAAAAAAAGAGTAGCACACTCCACTAGTGATGATACTTTCTTCTACAACAATGGCAAAGATTTTGAATTGTATTCCTGACTTCCTCACATATCCAAATGCTTTCCAACCACCTAGATTTCTCTTGCACAGACTAAAATTGAAATTTATTCAAAAATCAAGGTCTTAATATTTGCAAGTTTTTAGAGAGCAAATGCTCCCTTTTAACCATATTTTGTGCCCAGTCCATAGAGAGTGCCTGGCATCTACTTCAGTGAATATGTGGTCTGAAGGATATCAAGACTCTCACAGACTTGGTGATGGGATTCTTTCATTTTTCACAGCAACCTAGGATGGGCTTTGAGTACTAGGCTGCAGTTGTTGTTGTTAGGTGCTGTTGTTAGGTGAGTTCCAACTGCTATAGAGTCCATGTATAACAGAGTGGATACTGCTTGGACTTGTGGCTGCCTTGCAATTGTTCTTATGCTGAACCTCATCAATGCAGGCACTCCGTTTATCCATGCTGTTGAAGGTCTTCCTCTTTATCACTCCTCACTTCTTTACTAGGATGACATCCTTCTCCAGAGGCTACTCTCTCCTGACAACATATTCAAAGTATGTGACATGAAGTCTTGGCATCCTTGCCTCTGAGGAAGACTTCTTCCAAGACAAACTTACTTGTTCCTTTGACAGTACATAGTACTTCCGGTATTCTTCACCAGCACCTTTACTCAAGTACGTCAGTTCTCCTTTGGTCTTCCTTATTCAATATCCAACTTTCTCTTGCATACGTTCTTGTCATTGTTAGGTGTCAAGTCTGTTCCCTTTCATAGTGACCCTGTGTCCAATACCACGGACAACTGCCTGAGGCTGCTCAATCTCCACAATTGTTCTTATGTTTGAACCCATTGTTGTGGCCACTGTGTCAACCCATCTTGTCAAAGGTCATTCTCCTTTTGGTTTTCCCTCTACCTTACCAATCATGATGTACTTATCCAGGGACTAGTCTCTCCTGACAACATGTCTAACTTGCATGAAATAAAGTCTCTCCATTCAGGATTCTAAGAAGTGTTCTGACTGTACTTCTTTCAAGACAGACTTGCCTGTTCTTCTGGAAGTCTGTGGTACTTTCTTTAAAAAAAAATTGTATTGGGATATACTTCACCTGTTACATAATGTAATTATTCAAGTATATTAAGATTTGAATAATCATAACCACAATCAATTTCAGAACAAATTCGTGGTTGGTACTTTCAATATTCATTGTCAACACCATAATTCAAGCACATCTATTCTTCAATTTCCCTTATTCCATGTCCATCTTTGAGTGGACACGGACATGCACATCCACCACTTGTCTGTCATTTCATATATTGTGATGGGTTATGTGTTGCTATGATGTGTCGTGGATATTTCAAATGCCAGCAGAGATTTAATAAGTATGGTGAGAGGAAGCAACACTAAAACACACCTTTCCTGGTTTTAAATCATGCAGCTTTTCCTTGTGCTGGTCACACAGCTAAATTCCTAATGATCTATTTATAAGTTCTGAATGAGCACATGGAAGTATTCTATAATTACTATTCTTCCCAAGGTAATCCATAGCTTCTTCTGATCTGCATAATCAAATACCTTTGCATAGTTAATAAAAATCAAGTTTCAAGTCAATAAGTTTTCCCGGTTTTTTGTGGTAAAATTAGGTGCCTTGGCTTATATTCAGGTCAGCTACTACTTGAATATATACAGTAGTTTTCTTTCAGTCAGTTGACCAAGTAGTTTATATTCCAGATTTCTGGCATAGATGAGTGAGGGCTTCCAGTACTTTATCAGATTTGTATCAGTTACATAATTGTCAATTTAAGGATTGTGAGTGTAGAAGTGGAGTCTGGCCTGTCAATCAGGTAATAGCCAATGAGGTCTCTGTGGGGACTTGGCCCTCTCCTGCGATTCTGGAAAATCCTTATTTTTCTTGGAGGGGGCAGTGGTTTCTCTTGTTGCTCACTCCCTATGAGCCATCCCTGGGGAGAAGCCACATGGACCTACCCTGATGTGTCCAGAACCCTGGACCTGGAGAAGCCACATGAAGACCCCTGTCAGCACTGAGATGCTTACAGTGCCACTGGGTTTATAAGAGTTTCCACCCACTGGCCTGTGATATTCCTGCATTCAGCATCATTGCATGTGTTTCGTGAGTCTGTAGAGGACTTTATAGATTACTATCAGACATAGGGGCTAATATTGGGCTTATGAACTTGATGTAGACTGGTTTGGGATGCTTTCTCAATGTTCAACTTTTCTTGTATATAAACCTCTCTCTTATACTCATATGGGTGTCTCCATGAGCTTGTTTCTCTAGACTAACACAAGCTTGTTGGTCATAAATTTCCATCATGCTAATGCCTTCAGTGCATATTGCACTTCTTTCTTCAGTGTCATTGGTTCTTGCTCATCATTGGTTCTCATGAAACAGGGAGATGTCAACTAGTTCTTTTTCATATGGTGATTTTTGTGTATTCTTTCCAACTTCTTTTGATGCATTCTGTATTGCTTGATATTTTGCCCATTGAATCTTTTAATATTGCTATCTGAGAGTTGGATTTTTTTTTTAATCCTTTCAATTTCAGACATGTCAAGAATATCTTTCCCTTTAGGTTTTCTTTTTTGATCGTTTTATGTTTCATTATAGTACTTTACTTTGTATTCTTGAGATAGCACCTTCAACAATGAGGTGACAAATTGCAGATTACAAGGGGGGAATATGTACAGCAATTGTAGTAAATATAGAATTGGTATTTATGATAATGAAGGTGTGTGTCAAGTTGTCTGGGCCAGGATTCTCAGAATTTGGCAGTTGGTACCTAGTAATTACTGTGAGCTACTTTAACAAAATATAATCACAGTCTATCAGTTGTAAGTCTCCATAGTGGGATAACCAGAGTGCAATGCAAAAAATCTTATATATTAATTGCCTCAGTGATGTGACCTACGTCTGATATAATTGGATGCTATGGAAAAGCTGGTTTGCTTGCTGTTTGGTCTGATTCCTGCATCTAGTTCATTGGCATCCACTTCTCTGGACTTGAGCCAATGGCCTGCCATACTGCCTGACTATCCCAGGAGTCATCAGAGACCTGCTATGTGACTTGCTGACTCTGAATTCATGCACCTCTCTAGTCACAGCCTGATGTTCTGACCTAAGATTCACCCCCCTCTGCGGCCACCACCACCAGCCTGAGTTTTTCCTACTAATCTTGGGTTTTCAGCCCTTGAAGCTGTGCAAGTCAAGAGAAGCCTTCAGCTTGACATTTGACTTACAAACCCAAACCTTCCTGGACTTGGACTTGCCTGCTTCTATCACTCTGTAAGTCATTTTCTAAATATTTGTAGTAAGAAATATTTCTATTTCTTAATGTAAATATTAAAATATTAAAACAAACATATATTAAATATAATATAGCTTCTATAAAATGCATTTGTGTATAGTGGAGTTTGTATTGATATTCAAGTTTGTAATTATATATGTGTATATATACATACATGTACACACACAAATATAAGCCTCATTTGTTTTGCTTCTCTAGACAGCCCAGCCTAAGAAAGCAAGGAATTGGCTTTGTTACCAGTGAGGAACACTATTAAGAATACAAAAAATGAGGCTGAGTCCCGGTGACATAGTGGTTGTGCATGGGACTGTGGCCCACTGGGATGGAGGTTCAATTCCAGCAGCAGCTCCACAGGAGCAAAGGCTGGAACTCCTACTCCCACCACCAGAGGGCAGTGATGTCCCCCTAAAAAAAGAATAAAAAATGAACTTATCCTAATAAATCATTTCTGATTTAAGATAAAATTTTTTCACAAGCACAATATTTTTTAAAAATTAGCACTATATTGCTTGTAGTGTTTAAATGTGATAGGTACAATATCAGAATTTATACAAGATATGTCTTGCCTTTCTGCTAGTGAACTTAGAGTCAGTATAGGTTTAGTTGAGGAGTATTTTATATTTCTATAATTCAGAAAGGTCTGAAAACTTAAAACATATGACCTCACATTTTAAGTTGGGTCCTATCTTCCTAAACATAAAGAAATGGTTATTATTAAAGATATTTTTCAAATAGGTATAAATTTTATTTTCCCTTCTATTTTCAATATCTAGAAATTAGTAGTAGTAGTGTATCTATAGAAAATATTAACTGAGTACTTTCTCTTGCTGGGCACTATCCTGCAATGTACTGCATCAACAGAAGGAATGATTAAGTATTAGATATATGACTTGAAATCAGAAGAAGCAAGGATGTAGTCCTTCTTTCTTTAAAGCATAAACCAATACAGTGCTATGCCAAAATTCAATCTTTTACAAACCAGGGAGATCTTCAAAGTCTATTATTAGTATATTGTTTTTAGGTGCCTTCAATTCAGTTTCTACTCTTTGCAAAGCAAAATGAAAGACTGTGTGGTTTTACATCATCCTCACAGTTATTCCTCTGCTTGAGCCCATCTTGTGTCAGTCCTCCTCACCAAAGGTCCTTCTCTTTTTGCTGACCATCGTACTTTAACAAACATAATGTCCTTTTCCAAAGACTGGCCCCTGCTGATAAAATGTTGAAAGGATAAGAAAGAAAATGAAAGGTGGGGGTGGCTAAATAAATCAAGCGTACATCATTTGGTTTTCCTGAAAAAAAAATACAACTTTTTAAAATTAAAAAAATAAATAAATTGCTTTATGCTCCAGGAAAAAAATGATTCAAAATTATGAGTAGCCTGATATCCACTAGTTTATTAAAGTAAAAATCTTTTGAGAATCCCAGACAACTTTTAAGTAATCTACAAATGGGGAAACTTCAGCTTGCCATCAGATTTCTCATGATGATGACACTGAATGAAGAAACTCATAAAACAGCTTCATGGAGAGAAAGTATGACCAAAGAACTTAATATCAGCTAAACGAACACTTGAAACCCTACCAGGCTCTTAAATTTTATGTTCAGACATGATAATTATCACTTCTGCATGTCATCTATTGGCCACAACAATTCACACATCCAGATGAAAAGTTTATATGGGGAGAAAAGTGTCTCTACCCACAGAGAGACACAAGACTTCACTGGGGAGAAATAGGGCTATAATCTCCTCTTAATGAAGGGAAGTGGCTAACTAAGATTAGCAGTATAATTGCCACATAGAGTCACGTGCAGTTTATCTAACAGAGTGATATGAAAATTTTGAAAATGCCAAAAGAAAAGTAAACAGGACAGAGCACCAGGAGAGCGCCATGGTGCGGTTAGGTCCTTGGTGCAGTAGTGCCAGACCGGAGAGGATGGGGCCAGAAGTGCTGACTCTGGTTTCTTGATACTGTATGTGTAACTGTGGAATGGAGGCAGGAAGAATCATGTTCCAGGATCAAAGAGGCAGATCTAGTAAGCTGGTGCTTGGGTGAGTGAACAACAGATCCTAATAGGTACAGTCATAAAGATGGTGCTTACTCTTGAAGTATGAAGATTGTCTTAGCCAAAAAGAAACAGTACCGACTGAGCCCTGGTGGTGTAGTGGTTGAGTGTGGGACTGTAGCCCACTGACTTGGTGGTTCAAATCCAGCAGCAGCTCTCAGGAGCAAGGCTGGGTAGCTCCCACGACCACCAGAGGGCAGTGATGCCCCCCCCCAAAAGAAGCAGTGTCTTTCATTTGATGTTTGATTATACATCAATACCATCAGTTTCTGCCTCACCAGTGCAACCATGGGAGAAAGCCAACTTCACGTCTCAAGGCAACTGTGGGACACACCTGTACACAATAAGAATCTTCTTCTCGAGTATCAGAAAAGGAGGAATTTCACTAGTCTAGAGGAAGACTATCATTATCTCCCTTATGCACAGCAACAGGCAACAGAAAACTCTGAAGCTCTTCCCCTCCAAATGTGCCCAACCTGTCAGGACTGATAGCAGAGTGTCCTGGAAAGTTGATGGTAACTGATTGAAACTGTTTGAGCTTGTTGGTGCAGGTTTCTTTAGAACTTCTGTTGTGATTAACTTGAACCTAGGACAAAGTTGACATTTGAACCATTTTTAGTGTATCATTCCATTTACATGTTCAGCTCTAGAATAGGTGCAATGCCCCGTAGGTCCCCATTCCTCGTCCCATCAATAGACATTTGTCTCTGTGAGAAAATAAGAGAAAGAAAAGAAAGCACAGCTTAAAATTTTAATATCATTATGAAAGTTTGAACATGGGGCCCATCATATTAAATGATGGCTACGTAAACCACAAAGACACGTAATATTTGTAATAGGTTTGCATAGAATAGCATCACTTCAAAATTCATTCAGCAAAACTACAGAAGGTAGGTGGAGAAGTAGAGAGAGATGCACTACAAGTAGGAGACTTCATGACCGTCGCACCTTTTTAGGGTTCAGGAAGTGGCCTTGAAGTCATTGTTCTGGGCATTCCTGTGTCCACTCGCTCTATCTGCTCTGTTCCAGCTGTCCCCACTCTCGCTAGCAAGATAATGTGCGGAGAGGATCCTTGGCCGTGAAGCTGGCCACCTGAGAAATCCAGGAGATCACCGACCATGTAAAGCTCCAGGTGGAAGAGAAAGAAAACAAGACATTCCAGAAATTTAATGCTGTCAATTTCAAGACTCTGGTGGTTGTCAAGATAAACTATCAAGATCCATAAGGGCGGGGATGACTTCATGCACCGGAGAAGATTTTAGAATTCCCCCTCAGGAGAAGAGGCCTTCCACCTTGTCCAAGTATCAGATCAACAAAGCCAAGCAGGAGGGCTGACATATTTTTAATTCCTGTCTGCAAAGAGGGCCCTGAGTCCACAGAACCAACACATGAAAACAGTTGTGCTGTCTGTGAGCAGGAATCTGGGACCAGAAAGCACACATCACACTCTGCCACTCGTGTCTCTGTTCCTAAATTTGCTCATTGTATCCCCACAATAATCATTGTTAACCAATATTTCTTTTTTTTTTTTGGTTGGGGGGGGGAGGGGGACATCACTGCCCTGGTGGGAGTAGGAAGCCCAGCCTTGCTACTAACCAGTATTGCTAAGAAGGCTAAAGTTATTTTTTTTGTTTTGTTTTGTGTGTGTGTGCATCACTGCCTCTGGTGGTCGTGAGCGCTACCTAGTGGTGCTCCTGAGAGACGCCTGGATTTGAACCACCAAGCCCGAGGGCCGCAGTCTCGCACTCAACCACTTACGCCACCAGGGCTCAGCCCTGGCTAAAGTTATTTTTAAGGATGCCTAAATTATTTCTCAAGAAAGCTAAGCATTCTCTTGAAATAAATTTTCAAAGCCTTTGAAAAATAATAATAAATAAAAAATAAAAGTAAGAGAATAAGTCACCTTTCTTATCCTTTTGTCACGTGGACAAAATTTAAGAACATAAGAGACATAAGTAGTATATTCTCTGATGGGAGTTTAGTTGTCATGAATCAAATTCTATTCTCTGAAACAGCAACCATACTATTTTTTAAAGCAATTAAATATTGTGCACATTAGGTTTAAAACTCTCAATAAATTCCCTAAATAGGATAATATTTTAACAATTGGTGCTAATGAAGTCAATCTAATACTAATAATGTATTTTCGAAAAGAAAATTTATCATCTCTTGAGTTGATATCAAACTCTTGAGTAATTCTTAGTTCAAAGTGGAAAGTAAAACTGGAATTTCAAGATAGCTAGAAGACAACATTAAAAGCAATAGATACGCTGAGCCCCAGCGGCGTAAGTGGTTGAGTGCGGGACTGCAGCCTGCGGGCTTGGCGGTTCAAATCCAGCGGCGGCTCTCAGGAGCAGTGCTGGGTAGCGCCCACGACCACCAGAGGCAGTGATGCAAAAAAAAAAAAAAGATTATAAAAAGCAATAGATACTCAAGTCAATGTAGTAACAGCTCAAGCAGTATCAACTCACTGCCAGCAAGTCGTTGCAACCCACAGTGACCCTGCAGGACCGGGTAGCACTGCATCTGTGAGAGGAGACGCCTAACTCTTTCGGGGAGTCAAAAGCCTTGTCTTTCCCTGTGGAATGGCTGGTAGTTTCCAGCTGCTCACCTTGCAGTTTGCAGCCCAGTACATAACTTCTGTGCCCCCAGGGCTCCCTCAAGCAGTGTATTGAAGGGGGAAAAAATCGTAATCCTATATTTAGATGAATAAGCAAGAAACAAATTTTATTATTCTGGTAAAGGAATCACTAAAAGAGAAATTCTATACACGTAAAAGTGGAAATACTGAGTTGGAAAACATGTTGAAAGTAAACACATAAGCAATAAAACAGTTCACAGAAGTGCTTAATGGCGCTGCTCTTAGGTAAAGCATTGGACTGCTTAACTGCAACTTCCCCTACTGAAATACTTCATGGGAGAATGATGAGACTGACTGTTCCTAAGAAGATTGACAAAACCTCAGCATTAAATGGTTGCAGGAGTCATGAGCAACTTGAAGACAGTGGATTTGTTTTTTGGTTGTAAAACGGCTCAAGTGTTCATCTAATCAACAGCACGGTGATAGAAAAGTATAAACATGCAAAGTAAACTAGTCATGGATAGATAAGAATCAACGACAATTATAAACTGAAAGAAATTAAATTGCTCAACTTTTAATACATTTTAAACCTTGTTGAAGTAATTGATTACCAAATAAATTTCAACTGTGAATCTAGAGAAAAAATAGAAAATCAACTGTAATAAATTATCACAGAAAAAGCATTGAAAGTTTTAAAAGATCCACTCCTTTGAAAACTGTCTCCTGCCTCTCTCAACTTAACTGTCTTTAGTAAAAGGAAATTCCAGTGCTATGTAGAATGATTCATAATAGAAATTAAAACAAGGCTTTCACATTTATTAAAACACAAATAATATTGATGCCACAACCCAATTCATCAAATAAAGCTCAAAAACAATTATAGACCATTTTACTTATGAATGGTTGTACAAAAATTCTAAATATATTAATAGCAAGAATAATTCAGTATCTTACTGAAGAATAATATATTATGACAAAGTATTCTGTACAGTAAGGATAGTTTTATAAATTTATAATTTTATATATATCCTTAAACACTAGGCATTGATTCCATAACCAGAAACAAACTAAGAATGGACATTCTTGTCACTAATATTAAATTTTTTAAAAAATCATTTATTGAGGGCTAATACAACTCTTATCACACTCCATACATCCATCCATTGTGTCAAGGGCATGTGTACATTTGTTACCATCATCATTTTCAAGACTTTTTTTTTCTAGTTAAGTCCTCATAAACTCCTCACTTTTCCCTTCCCTCCTTCACTATCCTTCCCTCACAAACCCTTCATAATTCATAAATTATTATCACTTTTTCATGTCTCACACTGATCACTTTCCTGTGGTCCATCCCCCAGGAAAGTGTATATGTAGATTATTGTGATTGGCCCTCTCTTTCGTCTCCCACCTTTCCCTTACCTTCTTGGGATCACTACTCTCATTATTGGTCCTGAGGGGTTTATCTGTCCTGGATTCCCTGTGTTTCCAGATCCTATCTGTACTTATGTATATGCTCTAGTCTAGCTGGATTTATAAGATAGAATTGAGATCAAGATAGTGGGGGCCAGGAGTAATCATTAAGGATTACAGAAAAGTTATATATTTCATTGGTGCTATCCTGCACCCTGACTTACTCATCTCCTCCCTGCAACCCTTCTGTAAGGGATGCCCAATGGCCTACAGATGGGCTTCATATCTCCATTCTGCACTCCCTGTCATTCACAATGATATGATTTTTGTTGTTATTCTTTGATGCCTGCTACCTGATCCTATCAAGACCACGTGATCATATAGGCTGGTGTGCTTCTTTCATGTGGACTTTGTTGCTTCTCAGCTAGATGGCCACTTGTTTATCTTCTTGTCTTTAAGACCCCAGATGCTATATCTTTTGATAGCCGGGTACCATCAGCCTTCTTCACAACAATTGCTTATGCATCTGTTGTCTTCAGCAATCACCTTGGTAAGGTTAATTTCATGGAGTGCCAGGACGATAGAACAGTGTTTATGCACTGAGGTCGTACTTGAATAGAGGCCCAAATCCATGTGCTACCTTAAGACTAAACTTACAAATATATGTACATAGATATTTTCCCATCATCATATATAAATATATTTACATATGTACATATCTGTATTTAGACCTCTATAAATGCCCTTTGCCTCCTAGTTCTTTCCTCTATTTCCTTTCACATTCCTCTTGTCTCACTATCATGTTCAGCCTTCATTTGGGTTTCCTTAGTTCCTCTCAGTTATATTGCCCTTGATCATGCTCTACCAGGCCTCCTACACCCTCATTGCCATCAATTTTAGATCACTTGTTATTCCCTTGCCCCTAGGTTTGTTAACACCCACTTCCTTGTGCCCCCTCCCTCTCTCCCATGCCCTCACCCCCACCTCATAACCATTAGTCCTGCTGCTTTCTCCTCCAGATTACTTATGCCACCTGTCTTATCTAGATAGACCTGCAGAGATAATAACATGCACCAAAAAGAAGACAGAGCAAAACAAAGCAACGAAAGAACAACAAAACAAAAAGCCAGGAAAAAAAGAAAGAAAAGTTTATAAATAGTTCAAGGTCTCTTTGTTGACCTTTAGGAGTGTTTTCTGTTCATGTCTGATGGGATGCCATGCTCTGGCCCCAAAGTTTTTTTTGGTATTCATTGCTCTGCCTACCCTTGCTTTTCTGTTGCATACCCTTAATGTTTTGCCTTGGTGTGGTGGGGTCAGATTGGGCAATTTCCATACCGTGTCTCCAGTGTTGCTCCCCATAGTGCTACAGGTCAGTGAGGAATGTTGTGTCTCATAGTGGGACTGGCCCTCTGGCCCTCTCTGTGCATTGGCTACTCTGAGCAGGAATATTGTGTCCACAAGGGTATTAAGCTTTTTTGGAGATAGTTTGCAATGCAATTAAAAGAAAAATTTGCTAAGATTATGAAAATTTGAAATGAGCAAAATTATTGTCACAAATATTATTACATAATTCATTGTCATATACATATATAATGCTATGAAAAAACAGAGTGTTAAGCTCAAAACTATTATAAATTAAAAGAGAATTAAATGAAGTGATTCAAAATTGATCATTAAAAATCAACATCTCTGGAATTAAAATAAAAAATAACAAAATGTACAATAAACAACACAGTTTCACAGGAACCATATTACAGGCTCCTTGAGGAACATAAAAGAAAATATGAACAAAATGAGACAGTATCTTTTACTTTATTGATAAAAAGTTTATCTCATAAACGCCAATTCTTTCTGAAATCTGTATATTTAATATTGTATGAATAAAGTTTGAGAGTTTTTTAGACTGCTAAAATTATTTGGAAGTTTTAGTACAATGCTTATCCCAATGAGGTGGTGGTTAAGGATGTCTCAAATGTCCAACTTTTCCTAAAAGCTATTACCTCTAATAACACCCACTATCCTTGATATCAACCAGTATCCCTCCCCTCACTATTTTCCCTCATGCCTCACGGCTCTATAACTCACTGCAATACCTTACAGAACTCACAAAGTGAGCCATCAAGGATATTGTTTATATGGTTGTGGAGGCTGGCAAGATCCGACTGCAAACTTCAGGCATCTATGGGGAGGATTCTCCTCAATCACTTCGAATCAGACGGGATTATCAAGGCTTAATAAGGTAGTGAATCAGGTCAGGGGCCAGCTCAAGCCCCAAGAAGTATAGGCAAGATTGCAGATGCAAACAAGAGAGTGAACTTTACCAGAGTTGCTCAGCACAGGTCAAAGTGGCTGCTCTAGTCCTGCAACAGCAGATTTTGAGGGCAATAACTGGCTACTCAGCAGTAGGCTTGTGCCCGTGCTAGGTTGAGAAGAGTTGGGGCACACAGATAGCATCTTGCCCACATCTGCAACGTTGATGGAGATGTGGATTTTGCCTCTGACATCAAAAGGATAGGTAAAGAACATGCCGATTACTTTTGCTCATCTCAGAGGAACCAGTTCTAGTAAAGTGGTACTCATAATTTATCCTACTCTATTCTTCTCATTGGCATACTAGATAGTTCACCTAAAAATGGAACTATAACCACAGGTATAAAGTCTGGAATTTACACTACATTACAAAGTATAGGACTTTGACTAAACGGACCAAATTAAGTAATTGCACCACCTAGACTAAACAAAATTTAAATTGTAAATGAAAACTAAAAAGAACAGCTGGGGAAATTTATTAAAGAGAGTGATAAAAGATTATTCCTACCAAATGTGAGCATTATCTAAGCCATAAAATTTTAAAGAAAAATTACTCTGGTTCAATGGCATTCTTAGTTCCCTAGTGGTGCTGTAATAGAAATACTACTTCCTCACAGTCTAGAACTAAAAGTCTCAGTTGGTCTCAGCCACAATGTCTTCCTTGTCAGTGACCTTGGGCTTTAGTCCTGTGGCAATCTGCACATGTCATCCTTCTTTCCCAGTGGATTTTTTGTCTTATCTCCTCTATTTGAAATTCAGAAAGGATTAGGATTAGAACATGCCCTACATTGACATGACCTCAAAGAGAAAACCCTATTTCCAAACATCAGTTGAAATTGACTCTGGCTGTAGGCTTAAAAGCAGTCGTGTTACTACTAATCTTGTGACAGAAGCAAGACTTCACTATGTGGGAACATGAGAGAGCTTCGGTAGTGATGGGAAGGTTGGTCTTAAGGTTGCAGTGCCTACATTATGGTATACATTAGCTCAAGATCATCAAATTTTATACTTACCTGGTGAATTTTATTGTGTACACTGATTGTGTAAATGTAAATTTTTTTATGAAGGAACTTCATAAAGTAAGAGTGAATCCTTGATATTTGGGGAAAATTCCATTCTCAATTCCATTCCATTCCATTCCATTCCATTCCATTCTCAATTCCATTTTTCCACAAACTTTTAAACTTACTGCCAGAGTCCATTTCAAGTGATGCTTAGGACAGACTAGAGTTTATGATATCTTAGAATGTAAATCTTTACAAGAGCATAAAGCCTCATCTTCATCCCAAGAAGTAGCTGGTGGGTTTGAACTGCCAGGCTTGCAGTTAACTACCCAACACTGAACCCCTCGCACCACAGGGTTCCCTAGTATAATTATTACCAAAACCCACTGCCATTGCACCTGAGGCTATAAATCTTTACTGAAACAGACAGATTCATTAAAGAATGAATGATGGGTTTGAACTGCTGACCTACTGGGTAGCAGTCCAGTGCTTATCCAAAAGTGCCACTAGGGTTCTTTGGTATGAAAACTAGAAAGGAGGAAACCACACTGTCTTATTAGCAAATGATGCAGTTAGCTTCATAGAAACCCTTCTGGTACATACAAAGTATTAGAAAAAATAAAATTATTTAGCAAAGCTGACTATGGGATATAGCTTATATAAGATTAATGTATTTTCTGTAATCACCTTTTATAACCCTAATTTTCAAACTTGGGCACATATTGCCTAGCAAAGCTCTATTTTACAAGTTTCCCTGACCTTTAAAAAGCACATGCAATTTCCCATTCACATAAAGTGACATGTGCATATTTATATCCATAAAGAGGTACTAGAGAGAGGAGTCACCAAAATGTAACCCTGTGGGAATAATTTTTTGAGTGTGGGATGAGTCCGTTGGTATGGGTTTTCTTTCTTGTGTTTTTTAAGTTACTTTTCAAAATAATCATGTGCTATTCTGGTAACAAAAATAAAGCCATTTATTGTGGGAAGATGACTAAATAAATCAACCTCCCAAAATAGATATTTCCATAATCTCTAGGAAGTTGGGCATAAACCTCAGTGTTTTTAAAATTTTCATTGCTGATTCTAATGAGCTAATCTGGGAACCACATGGAATGGATGCATAATCCAATTTGAGACTTCATTTAAATTGTTTTTCTAAAACTCACGTGCAAAGTAAAGGCAGTAGCTCTCAGAATCCCTCTGTTGGTCCCATTGTCTAATGGTATTGCCTGGTTAATCAAGCCTTAGATCGTCTCTGACTTCCCCATGTCCCCTTTGCCAGCCTCAGTCATTTCCTTGTAGTCTTAATTAACCATCTGCTATTCAGGACGCATGGAGATCAAAGCATGATCTCTGAACTTGGAAATTCTCAAGGAAAGTGGACAAAATTGCATACTTTAATGTTGCAGAAAGGTCCAAAGGGCAGTGGGAACAATAAAGGAGGCATAGTGGGTTGGAGCAATATTCAGTAATAGAATAAAATGCTTAGCTTGTGTGATCATTCCATGAATATGCAGGCAAGTTCAAAGTGCGACATAGAGCTAAGGAACTTCTAACAGAGGAATGTGGCCAGAATACACTCAATCCATGTTCCAGGAAGTGCCATTCCCTGCCAACAAGGCCCCTGGGCGTCAGGCAGCTGGAAGATTCTACCAATAGAAGAGCACTCCCTGATAACTGACTTTAATACCTTAGGGCTGCACCAGCCAAGGTATCTGAAGGCAAAGGGCAGGGGGTGGAGGATTTTGCCAGGGACTCCATGGTCCACTGGCCCAGACTGGAGGTGTGTTTCATCAAGGTGTTATTTGTTGTTACAGGCTATATTGAAGCTGCTGTCATTCCTGCTGGAGCTCGGAGGATACGCGTGGTTGAAGATAAACCTGCTCACAGTTTTTTGGGTATAAATTCTGAGAGCTAAATTTGATAGTCACTATTTTGGTTCAGTATCATTCTTCCAGGTGGTCACTGGTTTTATATTTATATTTGTCATTGTAATGACAGAAGTACTTGGAGTTGACCAAACAATACTAATAAATTTGGCTGGAGTGTTAGCACCCCCAAGGTGGGGCTGGGAAGTGGATAGGAATGAACTGACAGAGAGCCTAGGGAATTATGTGGAACTGGGGTAGATTTGTTTCTAAGCGTCATGGGTCCCTTTGTCTATCTTGCAGGAAGCTCTAATGGGCCCATCAGTGGCTCTGGGGACACCTCCTTAGCTGGACAAAGAACAACTACCCTAAATCTAACAGAAATACAAGTGAAATTTCATTTTTCATTCAGTGCTATGTTCCAAAATTCCTATGGCCAATTGCATTGGATTTAGGCACAAACACCTGTCTTTCTCTGCAGGAATTAGGTTCCATTCCAGACCAATCTCTACTCTCTTCTACAGTCCCCTTATTGAAACGTGAAAAGAATAAAAGTAAATTAATTTTAACCACAGAAGGGAGCCCTTAGGTGGTGCAAACAATTAATTTACTCAGCTGCTAATCTAAAGGTTGGAGATTCAAGGTGGCACCTCAGAAGGAAAGCCTGACAAGTGGCTTTTAAAATAAAAAAAATCAGCCATTGAATCCCTATGGAGCATAGCTCTACTGTGATAAGCACATGGGGTCCCCATGTGTGAGAATCTACTCACCAGCATCTGGTAAGTACGTAGAGAGAAACAAGTCTTAGGTGTCTCCTAAAATCAACTCAAGCCTCCCCATCCGTCCCGGCAAAAATGAGCCTTATACCCAAGGGCTACGGTCATTGGAGTGCAGAGTTGAGCACATCTGTGTTTATGACATGCGTCCGAAACAGCAAACACCGCCACGGGGCACTGCTTTTGGTCCCCAGGGCTCCCTGTGTGCTTAGTTCACTGCAATAGAATGTTCTATAGCAGCTCTTTGTCAGCCCCAGATCCCCGTCTCCGCCTTACATATCAGCTCAGCATGGCTGGGGGATTACATTGCTTTTACGAACTGAGTGCTGCCCTTGAAACCATTTAATTTCAACTTTTATCGCTTACAGAAAATAATAAATCCATTATCTATGCTCCTGCATTTTTAGGAGGCACTAATGGATCCAAGTTTCTCTTTGTAATGGTAATTGTACTGGAGAAATTCACATATTAACAAGACAGATACAAAGTAAATCTTGAATACACGTATATTGTAGACCATAGTCTTGCATAGGAATTAGAAACAGAAACAAAGGCAAACCCTATACCTGGGTGGAGAGTCAGTTCTTTCACGTTCAACTAGTTACTGAGACATTCATTTATAACTCAAAGAGTCTGATTCAGCACGCTTTAGATGGACATGAAAACTCACAGCTGCTGGTTGAACCCCTGAACCTTAAACTCCTCCCTCTTGCTTCTGGGAATGCAGGTGTTGGGGGTGGGGCCTCTTATTTCCAAGTTCTCACAGAGGGACTGACTGCACAAGTGCCCGGCCATGTGTCCATGCAACTCTTCCACTTGCACCGTAACCGTACTTCCTCTTCACCTTTGGATCACCTTACCTCCTTGAGGCTGGAAACTGCTGCTTGCACTCCTACCTTAGGGAAAGACCTCACTGTCTTTCTCATTGGCAATCACATTGGTCTGTGGACTAGCCTGCCCTCTATTGCCTCCTGGACTGCCACTCCCACAAACCCCAACATCTTAGTGGCAACTTTGCAAATAGAACCCGTGTAGAACCCATGTAGAACACATTTAGGTCCTTGTGCTATGTCTGGCTACTTCTGCAGGGTGTCAACTTTTACTAATTCTCAGTGAGCTTTCCCCCAATGGAGATTAAGGCAACTTCATCAGTGTTTGAGTCAGAAGTCCTATCGCCCTGCGTCACACCCAGGAGTTGTCGTGCTGGCCTTGTTGCTGATTCTGATAAATGAGAGCGCCATGCAGAACAAAGACATTTTCAAGTCCTACCCACCTTCATAATTATTAATAATCCTGGCTGCTGTTTTGGCATGTAGTGCCTTCCAATCTGGGGTTTCACCTCACACTACTATATCAGACAATATTCTACTGTGATCTATAAGGCTTTCATTAGCTAATTCAGAAGTAGTTCTCCAGGCATTTTTCCTTGTCTGGAAGCTTTATTGACATGTGTCTACCAAGGGTGATCCTGCTGATATTTGTGCTACAGCTTTTAGGAGGCGTGACAGCAGCACAAAAGCACAGTAGCAAACAGGTGGTAGACCCAAAAGTTAGCTTCCAAATGATACGTTGACTCTTCCCTACCTTGGCAAGACTTTGACCCCTTATTTAAAAGTCATAGTCCTAATATGTCATAACCTGACTCAATCAAAGCTAAATTTGTTGAGTCTTCAAAACATCACATGACTCTGCATATAAATGCCTTCAATCTTAGCTTCTCAGGATTTCAACTCTATTGACTTCTACACCAAGGGTCAGCCTAAGAGAATTTCTGTGACAAAATAGTAACAGAGGAGATCAGAATCCTGTACATCACTCTTCAACAACAGTGAAAATGAGCTTTTCACTGAAACTCATTTTGTAGCCAATGTGTAGTAGATGGTGCCCAGGGGGAGATGCTTTCATGGTGGTCATTGTGTCTTCCTGAAGCCAAAACACCACGTATGCAAATGCTAACATCAGAATGAATCACTCCCAATCATTGAGCCCCTGCTATGGTTGAGTCCATATCTCTCATCCTCCTTGTTAGTTGCCATCCATACCCAATCTATTCAGGTATTATTGACTCAGATTCACAGAGACTCTATAGGACAGTAGAAATTCCCCTTTAGGGGTTCCAAAGTTGTAAAAGACATAGACTATTACATCTCTTTCCCAGTGGTCCCCACTCAGTCTGGTGGGACTCATGTTTACCCCACTTGCAGCAGAACAAAACATTGCTTGGTTATGCAATCTTCTCTGTGGCCTTTTGAATGTATCTTGAGTGTCTTACAACCCAGAGAATACTTCCAAATTGATAAGCAGTAACATTCTCTTATGATTCATAGGTTTCATTCTCAGAAGTTGATCACCAGATATTTCTTCCTAGTCTGGGTTAGTCTGGAAGCTTCACCACAATCAGTTCCCCGTGGGTGACCCTGCTGACAGAGCATCCAGCATCACAACATTACACAAACCACCAAAACAGGAGAAAGTGACGGATGGCTGACAGCTGACCCGTCGTGCTTTGCAAAGGGGGAAGCCGTACATTGTCCCAGAGGGTCCTTGTGGGTCAGAATCAACTCATTGGCCATGAGTAGCCGGGTATAGATCTGGAATCGAAATAGTAGTCTGCTGCCATGCATGGAGCTTCACAAGAAACAAGACTTGTCAAGAAGAGAGCATATGTTAAACCTGCCCTGTGTTAGTGCGTAACGTGCATACTTCAGAAAAGCAAGTTCACTGGCCTAACATTTCAAGATGGCTTCCCAGCTTTCCCGTTGTCTCAGAAATGTGACTCTGGGGCCTGGCATGTTAACAAAGGGGGAGCATGACGGTGGTTCGTTGCTCTTTAGGTTGGGAAATTCAGTTCAAACAGGCCTTGTTTCCCTTCAGGGCCAGGTGCTGTGTGATGTTGGATTGCCCTCATATTTGCTATCATTTGTTGCTAGAGAATTTCACCCTATTACCTTTAGCACATGTGGCTGACTGGCTGGCTCTCTGCTCAAAACCACCTGGAAGAGGAAATGCCTCTGCAGTTTGCATCCAAAGCTGAGAACGGAGCTGGCAAGACTCTGGATGGAAATAAAAGACTCAAAGACCAAAGACTGCTGACTCGATGCCAGGAATAGCGGTCGGTGACTGTGGGTCAGGTCCTCGCGTTGCATCCAGAAGGGAGAGAAGAACAGACTTCATTGTCTGAGCAGCCCTCTGCCCAGGGAGGAATGGGAAGCAGGGTCACGCCTCTGCCATTGGCCCCCAGCCAGCCCTGAAGGGGAACTCTGTCCTCCCATCAACAATGTCCCCATTGGCTCCACAGAATGGCTGATGATCTTCTCACAGAAATAGTGTGCAATTATCGACAGAGAAAAGAACACCTCAGAATGGAAGTGGACTTCATTCAACAAGGGACCTTAAGCTGCAGGCCATGCGGAGCTGCTTTCTGCCCTCAGGTCCATGGAAAGTGCACACACACGCTTCTAACTGCCGAGAGATTCCAGTGGCTTCTAAGCAAAATATGCTAACGGAAGTGCTGCTTTATTTTGGATAGTGGTTGAAAACATCAAACTTCTGGACCTGGAAAAAAATCTCCTCCCAGCAAATGTGAACTTGAGATTTCACAGACAGAATCAGGTCGCCTGGAAATTCCTTCTTTTTTTTTCCCCAAACAGCTTTATTGAGATATAATTTACTTACCATACAAGTCATCTATTTAAAGTACGCATCTCAGTGATGTTCCATGTATTTTCAGAGAAGCACCTCAAAGGAAACATTGTGTGCTTTAGCCATCACTGCATTTCCCACCCCCACCCCATTCAGCGCCCCTAACCCCACTTACTCCTAGTGCACTGCCAGTGAGTTGAGGCAGACGCAGAGTGATCCACTGTGGGGTTCTGAGACTGGAACTGCAGAGGGGAGGTAGAAACTAGCCCAGGCTTTACCCCCTGCAGAGCTGTTCATGGTTTGGGATGCATGATCCTGTGACTGACAGACCAAGATGTAACCACGACACCACCAGATTTCCTTTCCCAGCTCCGAGTAACCACTAATCGGCTGTGAGGATGGAGTCCTATAGTGTATGGTCTTTGTGAGGGGCATCTTTCACTTAACATTAATGATGATTTACCTATAAAATCAAAGCACCTTTAATCCTATTACTTGCCCCTATTGAGTCCTCTCTAGCTTTAAAAAGTCTTCATTTGAAGTACAAGCTCATGAATTTCTAAATACTCTGAGCAAAAGAGGGCATGAATGTACTTGTGGATGCTCAAAAACGAAGGGACTTGAAGGACCAGAGTTTATTTGGTAGGGAAGGTTGGAGTGGGGAGGGGGGGTGGGTGTTTACTAAAGAATACAACATTAAGAATAGAGACTTAGAAAGGGCTCACCAAAGTGAGGAGCCCTGAGTTGAGCACCATTGCTCCAACATACTCCCCCTGAAAAGCTTTCTCCGGCTGAGGAGGTGGGCGAATTGGCAGACGGCCCACAGGTGCTCTAGAAGCAGGAGGAGGTCATCAGCTCTTGTGTGCTCAGTCTCAGTAGCCTATGTGGCTCCACACAAAGCATGGAATCACTGGATTCCCCGTTGAATGGAATGGACCTACTTATTCAGGCTGCGAATGATTTCACTCTCAACAGTAGACTCTCTGAGCCTAGAATCTCACCTCTTCAAACTTTTGGAGTCAACTAACTCACAGCTTCCCTCATATGTCAGATAGAACTGTGCCCAGAGGGCAGCGGTTCTCAACCTGTGGGTCGCGACCCCTTTGGGGGTTGAAGGACCCTTTCACAGGAGTTGCCCGATTCTCACAGTAGCAAAATTACAGTTATAAAGTAACAACGAAAATAATTTTATGATTGGGGTGGGGGTTCACCACAACATGAGTAACTGTATGAAAGGGTCACAGCATTGGAATGGGGAGAACCACTGCCAAAGGGTTGTCTGTGTCTGATTTTTGTTTCGATTGTCAGGCTTTTGCTCCCAGATAACTTTGGTTGGACTCAAACCTTGGATCTTTGGAATTGGCACTGGAGTAGTAACCACTTGCACCACCTAAGAGTTCTTCAAGGACTATGCGATGCTCTATTTTTGCAGGAAGTTCAGCTTGAGTGGAACCAACATGCTTTAAATCTTGCAGACTAAAGCTGTCTCACCCACATAAATAGGGTTTGAAGTATTCCCTGTCACTCTGAAACTGCTAACCTGCTTTTAATGCTGCCTCTGGATTTTGCGATCCCTGTGGAATGCACAGTTAATGGCTGTTACGAGCAAGTATCCAGAGGGATAGAGTCCCTGTCCCTTAGAGGGATGGGTGAAGTGGTCATCATGAAACTCTGCTTGCAGTTTGAGCCACTCATTCAGACGGCCACATGCACACTTGGACACGTAAAGCGAATTCTTCCTGGATCCATGAAGGTACTCCTCTCCGGAAGCTATAATAGTGTGAGATTTCAGCACCTCCACTGCTCCAGACAAGGACCTCACAGCAAAGCCAGGCTCCTGTAGGGGCAGCGGGGCTTTCCAGGGCAGCTCACCTCTTCCTGCCTCCACAGTCAGTGAGGCTCCACACCTCTGTTGAAATTTGTTACTGTGGAGTTGGCTCTGCACATGACTACCTCAAACCCAACAGACTGAAATGTTGCCTGGTCCTATTCTGTCATCATGAAAACTGGTATATTGAAGTACTACAGTTACTCCCTGAAACCAGTAAGCACGAAGAACTTTTTCCCTCCAGAAAATGCCCCATATTCGAGCATGTTTTTCTCATTCATCTTCCTACTTTGTTTTAGATTAGCCTACTAGCACAGCTTGTCTCTACAACTTCCCATTCCCTCTTCTTTGACCCCTTGGAATGATATCTCCAACACACACACACACACACACACACACACACACACACACACCTACACACACACACACACACACACACCTTGCCCCAGCCAACCAGCTCTTGGTCTGTGCCTCCGCACATAAACCCTTCAGACAAGCAGGACCCTGCTCTGGTCACCAGAGAGAGACAGACCCCCACACCCAAGTTGGCATGTGGTCATTGTTGCTACTTCTGCCCCACCCCCACCTCTGGGCGTTACAGCTATGGCAGAGTTTATCATCATCGTTGGCGGTGGCCCTTGCAGTGGCCTCATTCTTCTGGTCCCACTCTTGACTTCTCAGAGGTTTGTTTTGGGGCACAGAGATAGATACTTTGAGGTTTGATTTAGTAAGTACTTCTTGAGCACCTTTCAAAAAGGGCCAAGAAATAAGGCTGGGTCAGAAAGCACATAAAAGTTAGCACTAGAACAGAGACCCTTGGGCAGTGTAAAATGTGACCTGAGTGTACCACTCCTGAATCCTGGATAGGCATTAATCACCTGTTAGTAAGGATCACAGACTGATGTCCTTGAGTCCACAGTGATACTTTTCTTTATATAACTAGAGGAAGAACTTGTCCCCAGAAAAAAAATCAGGGAGACTTGACTTGCATTAGGAGAGATAGAAAGGCTAGGCTGTTAAACTAGATGTTTCTGCCTCATGAAACAGAACAAGATCAAGCCGTCACAGCCAAGTTTTAAATCGAAGGCTCAACCAGGGCAGGAAATACAAGAAAGGATTTACTTGTATTTTATTGACTGTGCCAAGGTATTTGACATTGAGGATCATAAACTCTGAGTAACCTTGAGAAGAATGGAAATCCCAATATTTCATTGTACCCTTGTGGAACTTGTACATGGATAAAGTAGAAACAATTGTGTGAGCAAAACGAAAGAATATTGCATGGTTTGAAATCAGAAAAGTTGTGTGTCAGGGTTGTATCCTCTCATCCTATTTATTTTATTTGTATGCCAACCAAATAATCAGAGAAGCTGATTATATGAAGAAGAATTCTACATCAGGATTGGAGGAACATTTATTAACATCCTGCAATATGCACATGACACCACCTTCCTTGCTGAAAGTGAGGAAAACTCGAAATATTTGCGGATGAAGATCAAGGATTATAGCCATTGATAAGGCTTACAAGTCAATGTAAAGAAAATGCAAGTCCTCACAATATTACAATAAGTAATATGATAAATGGAGAAAAGACTGAAGTTGTCAAGGACTTCATCTTACTTGAATCTACAAGAAACCAAATGACAAGTCGCATTGGGTAAATCTGCTGCACAAGATCTCTTGTTGAATCAAGGGTGTTACTTTGAGGACTAAGGTGAGCCTCATGTGCGTATTTTCATTTGCATGTGACAGTTGGATGCAGAGTTAGGAAGACTGAGGAAAAGGTGATGCATTTTAATTGTGGTTCTGGAAGAGTATATTGAAAGTACCATGAACTGCTAAAGACAAATCTGTCTTCGAAGAAGTAGCACTAGAGTACTCCTTAGAGGTAAGGATTATGAAACTTCTGCCTTATACATTGGGACATGTTATCAAGAGAGGCCAGTCCCTGGAGAAGGACATCATGTCTGGTAATGTAGAGGGACAGTGAAAAAGATAAAGGTCCTCAACAAGATGTATTGACACAGTGGCTGCAACAATGAACTCAAGGATAGGAACAATTGTGAGGATGGTATTTCATTCTGTTGTGCACAGAATCACTATGGGTCAGATCTAACAAAGGCAGCATAACAGTTTTAAAGGACCCCTTGTTTTATCTGTCCACTATTTTCTTCTTCTTCATCCCTCTGTCAAGTTGTCATCTGTTGGTGACTTGTATGTTCCTATGTTGCTGGAAGCCACCAGCATTTCAAAATACCAGCAGGGCCTGCCACGACAGACAGGTTTCAAAAAAGTTGCGAGACTAGGAAGAAGGTGCAGGGAATACACATCTGAAAATTAACCAATGAAAACCCTCTGGCTTCCAACAGAATGTTATTGATTATTGTGCTAGAGATGAACACCCCATCTTTCAGGTTGGAAGGCACTCAAAATCTATAATGGCTGCGACAATGGATTCTAGCATGTCAATGATCAGAAGATGATGTCATGCTGGGCAATGAGTCTTTCTGTTGTTTGAGGGTATGTCAGAAGTGGTGCTATTATGGTTCCAGTTCATTCATGTGTGGGTTTATTCTGGACAAAATATGTTTGGGCATGTCTTTTACATCATTGGATGGCTGAAAAAAAGTTCTTTCAGTAATATCCTGTTGTCATCTCATTGAAGAATGAGAAAGAGAGAGAGAGAGAGAGAGTTCCAATCAATCAAAACAGTAGCTTTTGAGAAGCCAGTTCAGACTGAGGCAGTGGGATCAGATCAGAATGTTAGGGAGATTGTTTAGGGGCACTCCAGAGAATGATTTTTATCAATGGACATCGGATAATCACAGAGGTTTACTAAGAAATGCTAAAACTGCACTGGTGTGTTAGTCCAGGTAGACTAGAGGAACAAATTTCATGAACACACATATAGATATAAGGAAAACGTTTATATACAAGAGAAACAGGACATTGAGCCCAGTCCATTTCAAAGTCATAAGTCTGATATTAACCCATATGCCCGAAATCAGTCTATACAGTCTCCTTTCGACTCATGAAGTTACAGGTCAGTGGGTGCAGAATCCTGGCACTAGCAGGGGTCTCCACATGGCTCCTCACTTCCAGGGCTCAGGGTCCATCAACAGCAGAAACAATTCATCAATGGCAGAGGTCTCCATCTGGCTGCCCCAGCTTCAGAGGTCTGGCTCCATCAGGGCAAAGCCGTGTGGTCTCTCCGCCGGCTCCTCCAGCTTCTTGGACACTGCCATCTTGTCTTGTCCGTGATTCATCGTCTGTGAGACTAACTCCCAACAACTGGGGAAGATAGCTTCTCATCTTCACAAGGGAAACATCACGAGATTTCCCAGAAGTCTCAGGACAAAGCCATGCCCACATAGAGGCCTCATTGACTACTCTATGGCTAGCTCCAGATTAACAGGCTAGACTTCATCCCTACATTTCAATCCTAAAATTAACATAAGCACATGACTGCCACAGACCATCCCTTGTTAATTTTATACTTTCACATAACTCGGTAACCATATATAACCTTCAAATAAACAATAAAATCATACCTGTACCTAACAGGATAAAACTAAAATGCATACAATTCAACATGTGTCACCATCACTTAAAAATAACATTCTGGGGCTGAGCCCCAGTGGCGTAGTGGTTGTGCGTGGGACTGCGACCCACTGGGACGGAGGTTCAATTCCAGCAGTGGGGCTGGGCCTCCTACTCCCACCACCAGAGAGCAGTGATGCCCAAAACAAACAAACAAAAATAACATTCTGTAAGTGAACAAAACAAAAGATATCCTGTGCCTTACAATTGTAGTTACAAAATATCTACATCTTGATCCTATAATCCTATGAATATATATTCCACCACCTATAAGAGTTTGCAAGCCAACCACCTCATGTCTTCATTCCCCCATTTTGGGTATCTAATTTCAATATTGCCCACTTACACCAACCCAGTGCTCTAAGGAAACAATCATATTTTTCAACATGAAGAATCTTCATTCCAGTTGGAAACTCGTGAAGTGTGCGTCCATTAGCAAAGTCAAATCAGGACAGGCCATCCATAAAGCCAGCAATGATATGAACTAGTTCACAGACTTAAATCGCTTCTCTTCCTCTGGTCAGATTCAGGTGAACTCAATGTGGGCTCTTTCACTTAGCCTCACCACGGTAGCCCTTAGTCGCCTTCCCTTTAGACCAAGGTCCCAACAAATGCCTAGCTCTCTCATGCTAGGTCATGAACTTCAGACCAGTCAACCCACTCTTGTCTCCTCTATTTCCTGTGAACCAAGTCCCACTGGTGTCAGTGGCCAAAGTCAACCCATCTCTGTATTGCCGCATTCCTCCTACTTTCACTGATAAGTAGTAAATCTGGGTGGTCACCTAACAAGCATTTTTCAGCCTGCCACAAGTTTTGTTTAACATTCAGTCCCAGAGAGGAGTTATCTTCGTGATTCCAGATTCCTTTCTTCTGAAGATAATCACTAGTCAGGATTTTCCAAGGAAATTGACTCTATCCTTCTTTATCGGTCAATCTGACCTTCTCTCAGACCACAAGTATCCTGAGTACTCCGAAAAACTGGGTGGGGCTACTTTCTTCGGAGAAGTCTTTCCAGGTGTGGCCTAATCCCATCTAAGCACAAGGTGGGGTTAATCTCTTCAGAGATGCCTTTGACACTAAGTCCTAAACCGTCCAAAGGTCAATACTTGGCTTGAGGTAACTGGATTTGCAAACTCTTTCCATACTTCCCAATAAATATTTCTATGTATCCGTATATTTACAATAACAAGCATAAGAAATCACTATAAACAGCATAGTCAGAAGTCAAACTTAATTCTTAAAACAGTCAAGGTCAATACTTATTAAACTTATCTATATCCTTATCTAAACTACTGTTTAAACAAAAACATTGAATTAGGTCTCTGAAGGCATCAAAACAGATCCCTGCTTTTGGTCAGGCATTCTGACCTTCTTAACCATTGTCCTTGATCAGAATCTCCATTTTATAAAGGAATAATCAAAGACAGCATCCAAACAAAGTAATCAAAACTCTAACTTCCCACACTGTTTCCAGAAAATAACTCAGTAAACTGCAAGGACATATCTGACTTCTGGCTAGCCAAAGAAGTAACAATACCATGAGGTACAAGTCAAACAAGCTTCTACTTTCCATCTTATGATTTGTTCCTCTAGTATCCCACTCCTAAGGTACCATAATGTATTA
>PVJH01004610.1:45997-123261 GCA_004026705.1 Nesogale talazaci
GATATAAAGAATTGCTATCAAATCTTGGAATTGTCATATTACCATTTCTTAAATGTAAAGTAGACTCTAGGAATTTTCTTTCTAAAAATAAAACCAATTTTATTACAGTGCTCTCCTCATGAGAACAACACAAACTTTCAAACTGAAAAGCAGAGCAAATGATAAAATAAAATAAACAACTAAGATACTGCTGAATACTTTAGAGTTAAATATATATATATATATATATATATATACATATATGTAATATCTGGTATGAAAAGCCAAGTTTTTGCTCATAACCAATCAGCATAATGCTGGCTCTGGAAGGCAGATGTAAAAGACTACATATTGTGTAATTTAATTTATACAAGTGTTTAGAATAGACAAATCTAGAAAGGCATAAAGTAGATTAGTGGGAGTTTGGGGAGGGAAATAGAGAGTGACTGCAAATAGGCGAGGGATTTCTTTCTGAGGAAATAATACTGTTCTGTAATTGACTGTGATCATGGCAGCATAACTCAGAATTGTACAGTTACGCGATTCATAGGGTATGTAATTTGACCTCAATAATGGTATTGTTTTTTAAAAAGAAAAGAAAATCTTGGTTCCCTCTACCTCTCAACATGTGCTCACACTGGGTGAACGTATGCGTGAGCAAACCTGTAAACCTCAACCGCACCTTGTGGTCTAGGTGGCAGCTAGCCCCACCAATCTGGGTGCTCCCCGGACCCAACATCTGCTAAGTATTACTGTGGCATTGGTGGGGCCACTCGAATTTGAAAACACAAATATCTACTAGAATAACATTTGTTCTCTGAAGAGAGATCTGCTTGGCTCACATAGGAGTCTCTTAGATGTTCCCTTTGGGCTGCCTGCCTCAATAAGCCCCAAGTCCAGATGAAGCACAGTTCTATTTTGAAACACCTGGGATGACCAGGGGTCAGAATCAGCTGAATGACATCCAGGGGAAAAAAAGATGCTAGCAAAATGAACTGATGTTTTGTTTGGGGCACATCAAGTTCTTTAGGCAGAAAATAATATTTTATTATGGCTGTTCCTATTCTCTGCAACTCTTTTTAGAATTCTCCTATTTGGAGGACATTTGCATCAAGATGCCCCAATGATCATGACCCTGCAGGACCCTCCTCATCTTACCCTCTCCTCCGCTTAGGAATCCCAGATGCCCTGTAAGAAAGGCCAAATCCCCCTTATTCTATTCTCTGTGATTTTAATTCTAGCTCTTAAAGACTCCAGCAAAAGATCCATCAACAGTGACTGGAAGATCGAGCTCCCCGGAGAGTTTCAAATAGCTGGCACAACTGTCCGCTACGTTAGAAGGGGCCTGTGGGAAAAAATTTCTGCCAAGGGACCAACCAAAGTACCACTGCATCTGATGGTAAGTAAGTGTACCCTGATTGTCGCAGGAGAGAGGATTCCCAGAAGTTCTCCTCCTGGGGCCTAGGGATTGGAGATAATACATGTGATCCAGTTTCTGACATTTTATTGGGCTGCTTCTTGCTTAGTCCTTACTCTTAGCCAGTTTTTGTTTGTTTGTTTGTTTGTTTGTTCCAATCCCCTGCACTGCATGCTTCAGAATACTCTCCCAAACGTTCCCTGTGGCTCTGGGCTGGCAATGCTCTCCTCTTGTTCAGAAGAAACCGCCCCAGAAAGGAAATGCTCCACCAGGCGACAGCCAGGGAGACGTGGTCTCGTTAACAGGCAGCCCTGCTAAGAGCCTGCATTTTTACATCACGTGGTAGAATGTGGACACATGCCCACAAGTGGTGCCTCTGCATTGGAAACTACCTTTTTGGAAATGAATCGTTGACAATTTCCAAACCAACATCGCTCAACCTCTCTAGACATGGCTTGCAACTGGCAATTTGGAAATCGGAAGAAAGACCCAGGTTCTCCATGAGGATTGGCTTCCCACATGGTCCCTAGAAAAGTGAGTTGGCCAAGTCCAAGCTCCTTTTTCTCAGTTGTTGGCTGAGGAGAGAAGACCCTCCCTCGGAGGCACAAACGGGAAAGCGCATGACTGCTAACTGAGAGCTCCTCGGTTCAAACCCACTCAGACTGCTGCAGCAGAAAGTTCTGGCAATCTGCTTTCCAACTATGGAGTCCAATTCTACTCTGCAACTTACGGGGTCACCCTGAGTAACAATTGACTCCAGAGCAATGTTGGGTTTGGGTTTTGTCTCAAGGGGAATTCTATACAAACCACTCAAGCAACAGAATGCACATTCTTTAGAAAAATATGAAAGCTCTCTGAGGACAAAATATCGCTCTTTTTAGGGCCCAGGAGTTCTCAGAGCTAATTTCTGATGGTTCAAAATTATTAATACTGTACCTAGTTCCAAAGAATAGGATTTGTAGCAGCTTTTGCATCTGTAATTACAGCACATCTTGTCCTCAAGACTGGCCAGTATCCCTACTTGGGAGCTCTTTTCCCCTATTAACTATTGTTCCCAGAAACTTATCGCTATTCAACTTAGTCTCACGCCTAAAAGTCTCAGGCCACTCCCAGGAAACCTTTACTGCAGAGACAGCTGCCCATGAGCCCAGCCCGCCCCCGTCACCTATGATCAGAGGTCGCCTCAAGTTGGTGCCAATCCCATAGTAATCTCTGAGGAGATTTCAGCAAAATGGTGTCCGTGAGCAGCACAAACTATCCCAACATCAACCAGTGCACTAAAGTGTGAAGTCCACTGCAAACACGTTTTTGCAAGTTTGTTTCTGGTATTAAGGGCATGTGCCACAGTATGTGATACGATGACTGCTTTCTTTTTCTTTTTTTTTTTTTGGGGTGGGGGGGTGGGGAGCATCACTGCCCTCTGGTGGGAATGGGGGGCCCAGTCTTGCTCCTGGAGAGCTGCTGCTGGATTTGAACTGCCAAGCCAGTGGGCCGCAGTCCTGCACTCAACCACTACGCCCCCGGGGCTCAGCCCGCAATGACTGTTTTCTACACTGATGGCTATCAAACCAACTTTGGCTCATGGCAATCCTATGTGTGTCAGAGTAGAGCAGTACTCCAAAATTTACAGTGGCGGAGGTTGAGAATTAAACTTCTAGGACTTCCTTTCAGATGTGTCTGTGGTTGGACTTGAATCTTCAGTCTTTCAATTAGCAGCCAAACAAGTTGTGCCACCCAAAATTCTTTGTGGTTAGAGAAGATCCTTCTGTCTGATTTAAAATTGTCATACTGGGGACGAAAAGAGAAAACAAAAGACAAAACCTAAAAAGACGCATCAACTCTCAACATGTGGATTTTTTTTTGTTTTGTTTTTTTTTTGCTGGTAGATAGCAAGATGGGTTTGTTTTTCTTTTTCTCCCCCCCGCTCCCCACCACATCCCTCAAAAAGTACTTTTATCTGCTGAGCATAACAGCCTATTGAAGCAGATATAGAGAGTAGATGTGTTAGAATTATGATAAATCAAGTCCAGAGGAGGCAAATGCCACAGTTCCAGTGCTCACTTAATAATCATCATCTTTCCCTCTTGAAATAGCATTGGTGCTTCACATTTTTAAACCTAGAAACGAGAGGGGTGGTGCTCGGCTGTCTCTAAATAGAAAGTCATTTCTCCCACACTGAGGCACATAGATTGCTTGCAGAGTCAGGAGTCCCAGGAAAGCTATGGAGACCTACATTTGAAATCAATTACATACACGCAAACACAAATGATATGTGGCTATGAAATTGGTTTCATATGGACTCTCGAGTCACCAGACTTATTCCCATACTGAGACAATAAAGATCTCTTTTAAAGTAGGTTTTTGTTGTTTTGTTTTCTAACTGGAGGCATTTTTCCAAATGTGTTGCTATAAGTATATTTCTGAAAGAAGTGGCTCCTTATCCCTTTGGGTCTTCTCTTAGGGCCCCTGCCCACACACAGCAACACCAAGTCCTTGCGGAGCTCAGAGCTTCATGGGGAAAGTCAACTCCCTCTCTTTCCAACTTTCCATTTGGCCTGCCCTGCACACTCCACCTCTTGCCCCTGCTGGCTTTTCCTTCCAGACCTCCTGGGCAGGGAATTATTTGCTTGCTGCTTAAACCCAAGCGAGGAACCCTGGAAGCATACTGCTTACACATTGGACTGCTAAGCTCAAGGTTTGCAGTTCAAACCCATCAGTGGCTTCAGGCAGGGAGGAAGACAAAGCTTTCTACTCCCGTACAGATTTTTAGAATCGGAAAACCACGAGGATAGTTCTACCCTATGCTACCTAAAGAGAGTGTGTTTGGGCTTTTTGTGGGCTGTTTTATTTTATTAGGTCCAGGAATGCACACATGTTAGAAGCTCAGCAAGAAGGCATGTGGTTCATAGGCAGACTATTGTAAGCACCACAGAGGGCATATTCTGGCCAATTAGGTCAGTAGCACACCTGCTATCCACGAGGTTTGATTATATGTTATCCAAGTGTTGGGCCCATCACTCTGCACACTCATCAGGACTGCACATGACCCTGTGCCCCCACTGCCTGCTCTAAGCTCTGAGTCAGGGCATGCCACAGCCACCACCACCGCTCCTGTGACAACAGGAATTACATCTCTCCAAAGAGCTCAGGGAAGGTCACGCACCTTTGGGCTCCAAGCAGGCTCCCCCATGGATCCTTTTTGGTAGGTGTACTTTGCTCTCAAGATTGCCTTCACCCCAGCTGCAGCTCTCCAGGAGCAAGGCTGGGCTTCCCACCAGGGCAGTGATGCCCCCCACCAAAAAAAGAGATTGCTTTCACCCATAATCTCTGAACCCACCATCACACAGCAGCGATTAAGTGGCAAGGTAATGAAGGGTATATTCATTTTTAGGGACATGGAATAATGCTACCCACTCAGACACCTGTGTGGATTAAGCAGTGTGCCTATGTTTCCCTTGTCTGCAAAGGCAGCTGCTTGGTAATCTGTGAACCAGGTGCATTTCTCTGGTAGAAAGCTCTCCAAGTAAATTACAATTAGAACGCTAAATGCCATTGAGCCAGTTCGGCCTCATCATGACCCCGTGCACAGTTTTCATGATTGATTGACTATGATATTTACCCAAGCAGATAGACAGGCCTTTGCTCTGCTGACCACTGGCTTTCCACAAGCCATTCAGCACCATCCAGCGACTTCAAAGTATAATGAGACACTTAAAGCTGCTCCTCCCTGGTCAAAATTGGTCCTCTCTGTAGTACGAAGCTAATGCGTGACTTGTTCCCAAGGGCTTCAAGGCTGAACTAAAGGCACGCCCCTCAATTGTACCTACTTTGAAGTCCAAGATGAGTGGATGGCCTGTGGTAGAGAAACAGCCATGGGGGAGGATTGCTTTGCATAGTCAATAGTCCTGTGGACTTTCATGCAATTTCAAAATGACCTTTTATTTTGCTGCGGATCCAGGTGTTGTTATTTCATGACCAGAATTATGGAATTCATTACGAATACACGGTTCCCATAAACTATACTGCGGAAAATCAAAGTGAACCAGAAAAGCCCCAGGACTCGCTGTTCATCTGGACCCACAGTGGCTGGGAAGGATGCAGCACGCAGTGTGGAGGAGGTGAGCAACTACGGGGTGTTTCTGAGGGCAAAAGAAAGGAACTCAGGACCCCCAGGGCCAGCATGCCTGGGGTCTGGGGAAGGCAGGCTCTGTAAACCCATAGTACACCTGGAACTTGGTCACATCCCACTGAAAGTCTTTCTGCATAACACTTGGACAGAGCCTTCCAGACCCCCACATGCTGGGGTCATACCTGCACTGCTGCTTGGCCTGTGGCACAGGCTTCCTGGACACTAACAGTGAATGGGGCATGGCCAGGAGATGACTGCCCCATAATGTGCCTGGCAGGCCTTGGGAAAGTTTTGATCTTCACCTGGGGACATTGGGGTAGCAGTACCAGAGACACCCTGCCCCATAATACTCTTCTTTGCTCCAGTAACCAAACTTTATGCCACGACTAGAAGAAAAAGTTCCCTAAGTCCAGTGAAACATCTTGAGTCTGAGATCTGGTGGAGTGATAGTTTTCCACTGGATCAGAGCCAGTGGCTTATCGCTCTCAGCCTGCAATTACTCCCTCTACAACCTGCCTCATGCTGTGACCCTTTCATACACTCCCATAAAGTTATTTTCATTGATACTTCACCACCGTAATTTTGCTACTGTTATGAGCTGGGCAACCCCGGTGAGTTATTCAGCCCCCAAAGGGGTCAAGACCCAGAGGTTGAAAACCGCTCTCCAGATTCAGGTGACCATACTATTTGCCTATTGCAGGTGGCCACGTGGCAATCCAAAGGCACTGTTGTGCTGAAGAAAGCAATGTGAACTAAAAGAATAGATCGGTCCATGGATGTTGTGGTGCAATTCAGCTTGAACCTTAGCAGGGATTGGCAACTTAACATGGGAGGAGGACACAGAAAGGATGGATTGTTTTGCTGAGTACAGATTTGGGACAGAAGGCTAGCCTAGATCCTGGAATGCAACCTGGAGACAGGGCTGCAGGTGGGAATTAGCATGACCAGTACTGGTTTCCATCCTGAGTAGCTATTAGCTACCACGATCACACTTATCAGCTATCTAATGTAAGTACCTTGACTCTTTTTAAATGGAGCTGAGAGCCCCTGCACTACTGAGCCCATGAGGTATGGCGGAGGACTACTAACTTCCTTCCTCACCAGCTTATCTTGATAACTGTCCCTGTTTATCCCCAGTCTCTTTCTTAATGCTGTCACATGGTGATTAGCATAAACTCAGATGCCACATCAGCCCACTGCCCCCTCTCACTCTGCACCTCTCACTAGGACACAATTTAAAGAACTAAATCAGAACTCGACCTTCTATGACCCCCAAGTTGTCCAAGGACACTGCTGATCTGAGGTGGTGCCACTTTCTGACCAGGTTCTAGTCTTCCTTCTGCCCCAGGACTTTCTTGCCCATATCCGTAAGATTACAACTCTCATCTCTGACAACCAGTCACCTTAAGTAACACACTGATCAAAATTGACAGTACTTTGCAAGTGTCAGTGTCCTTTCCAGGTTTGTATGGCCCAGCCTCTCAGCTCTCTGTGGTTTGGTTTCCAGGGGAACGCCGAACCATTGTGTCTTGTACACGGATCGTGAATAAGACCATGACCCTGGTGAATGACAGTGACTGCTCTCCAGGAAGTCGCCCCGAGCCTCAAGTTCGAAGGTGCAACTCACACCCTTGCCAATCACGGTAAGAAGATTGCCTCTGTGACTTGCATCTGGGAAGATGTCAATAGAGCATTTCTACCATTGTACTCGTCGATACCATGTTTCTAATTTTTCTCTGCTTATTGTCCAGTGATTCCTCCTTGCTCAAAATATTGAAATTCTGGCTAGTAAGCCAGAATCAATTGCCCTAGAGTTGATTCCAACTCAACATGACCCCATATATTTCAGAACAGAACTCTTCTTTATAGAATTTTCAATAGGTGATCATTCCAGAAGTAAATCGCCAGACTTTTCTTCAGAGGTATTTATGGATGATTCCAAGCCACTTCCACTAGCCAGCAACTCCTACTAAGGCAGAACCCTGATAATCTATTACAGCATTCTCCTGAGGGGGAAAAAATTAGCCATCACCACACACAGCTCCCGAAAGTACTCTGTCTTATCCAAAAAGGAAATGGTATAATGTGAGCCCCCTTAAGTAATTGTGTACACAAGTTTAGTGTTTATGGATGACTAGTCTCACTGTCTGAAATTAATACCAATGAGGAGAGAACTTGGTGTTTATTGTTTGGAATCTATCAGAATTCCTGTTTCCAGTCCCAGCTTTCATGACCATGTTCGTCATGTCCTCTGAAGGGAATTCTCTCAGATTGTCAGCCAAGTTGAATTGTATGGAATGTATTCATCAATGTAGTTACTTTCCTTCTAGTAGTTTGAATGGGACTGTGCCTAGTTTTATGACTTTGCTATATTATGTAACATTACCCCTTGGCTTCTATTTCTGAACTGAGTTAAGATGAATGGCTTTCTTTCTGGGGGTTCTGTGTGTCCTGCTTAGGCACACTTATCTTTTATATCTAGATTGATCTTTGTAAGTTGTAGTTAGTGATATTTTAAGTCAAACTGGACTGCTCAGAAGAACTTAATTTCCACAACAACCCCCATTATTTTGCCAAGAGGGAAAGTAAGATGCTAGAGTTTTGTTTCATTTTAAATTTAATTGTTTTTTACCATAATGGCTAAAGGCTAGAAAACAAGTTCACTAGTGGAGAGTCTAGGCCCTGTGCAGTGTGAGTAGCTATCCCATGAACCCACAAAACCTTTGTCACTCACATAGGGACCCACAGTCACTTCTCTGAGAGTAGGAGATGATGGCCAAGACCTTGTGCAATGGATTAAAGCCACCATAGGGATATCTAGAGAAGAAATCAGTGTGAATGCAAGGGCATGACTGGCGCTAACCTTGGAGATCTATTCAAGAACCATACTTTAAAATGGGATTTTTAGCTGTGTGAGTATAAAAATATTTTTAGATTTTTGCACAGTAACAATTTAAGGAAGACACGAACTTTTAACTGTCCTGACAAAATTGAGTCACACATATTGTGAGGGAGAGTCTAGTTAACAATCCCTGACCCACCCACCACACCCACCCACACCCACCCACACCCTGATCACAGTACACCCATGGCACCTCTGCATAGCTCCAAGGGATAAAGTTTGAAAACCGATGGTTTTCAACATTATTGTTCTTAACAATAATGGAAAATCTTGTGTGGGTCCCATTCTCTTGCAGATGACTATGATGAATTTTGAGGGGAAATATGGCAGGCAATTATTTGGAAGCTAGCGAGCAGGCAGAAACAAGAGAGGAGTGGGAAATTGGAGAAGAAAATGGAACCCAGGTGGATTTCCCATCTTCTAGTTTTTCAAGAGGAAAATCTAACTGAAGCTTTGTAAAGTAACTGAAACTTGGATAGATATCTTGTTTTTTTGTTGTTTTTTTTTTTCTGGTTGAGCAGTCAGAGGAGAGATTCAGGGCAACCACAACAGCTAGAACATTAAAGGGAAATCCCAGAAGTAAGAGATCACAGAGGAAGACCTTCTACATATCAACTTAATTCCAAACTCTGGGAATGACACATCTTTGGTACAGATTTCACACAAACAAGCCAAAGCTCAGGGAACAGAACTGAGACTTCAGCTGCTGGCCATCACAGAGGAGAGTCAGGCGGAAGCTTTAGTCCAGCAAAGTCAGCTGCCTGCTAAGACACACACTTCATATTTTCCTTGAATAGTACTTTTTAACTGATCATTTAAATATTGTAGCAGCTAAACCACCTCTCACTAAAAAACAATCGAAAGCACATTGCTGCCGCGTGCCTTCTGACTCCTAGTAAGCCTGGAGGACAGAGGAGACTGCCTCAGAAGGATATCCAAGATTGGAAGTCTTTATGGAAGCCATGTCCTTCAAACCCAAAGCTGTTGGTGAGTTCAGATGCCAAGCTTTGGGTTATCTGTCAATTATTTAACCACTGGGTCTCCTCATGGAAGCCACTGTTGCTGCTGTTGCTGTTAGGTGCTACTGAGTCAGCCATAACAATCCATACACAATAAAACCCCAGACTACACTGTCCTGCACCATCCACCCAGTTGTTCATATTGCTGAGTTCATTCATGGAGCCACTGTGTCAATCTATCTTATGGAGGACCTTCCTCTTTTTTGCCGCCCCTCTACTTTACCAAACATGATGTCCTTCTTCAGGAATTGGTCTCTCCTAAGACTAGGTCCACAGTATATAAGGGTAGACTTGCCATCCGTGCTTCTAAAGAGAATTCTGGCCTTAATTCCTCCAATACAGATCAGTTTGGGGATCTACCATCCCTTTCTATAGTCTACTTAGTTTGTGTAGAGTTGGCGATAACTCTTCTCTGAAGACTTCGCAGAATTCTAGTCTTGGGTTTTTTTTTGGCTGACCATTCTTTTTTTTTTTTTTTAAATAATACTTTTATTGGGGGCTCTTACAGCTACTACAACATTCAGTACATTATTTGTATCAAGCACTTTTGCACACATGGTGCCACATACATTTCCAAACGTTTTCCACTTGAGCCCTTGGTACAAGCTCCTCTTTAAAAAAAAAAAAAAAAACTCCCCTTTCCCCTCCTCCCCCTTTTTTTAATGAATCATTTTATTGGGGGCCCATACAACTCCCATCACAATCCCTAACAACATCAGTTGTATGCAGGCCACTTTTTCACTCCCATTGCCATCATCACTCTCAAAACATTCTTGCTCCCTCCAGGCCCCCAGTATCAGCTCCCTATATTACCCTTCCTCCCCCCTTCCTCTTGAACCCTTAGTAATTTACAAATTGTTATTTTTTTCATCCTGTATGCTGTACAATGTGTCCCAACACTCACTTCCCTGTTGTCCACGTCCCAGAGAGGAGGCTACGTGTAGATCCCTGAAGTTGGTTCTCCCTTTCTATTCCTCCATCCCTCCACCCTCCTGTATTACCACTCCTATTACTAGTCTTGATGGATCATCTATCCTAAATTTCCCATGTTTCCAACTTCATTGTACACCTCCTGGTCTAATTGGATTTATGTGGTAGAATTGGGGTCATGATAGTGGGTGGGAGGCAGCATGGGAACTAGAGGATGGTTGCATATTTCATAGCTCCTACGCTGTATCTTAACTGGCTCATCTCCTCCTTGTAACCCTTCTGCAAAAGGATGTCATCTCACCTATTGATGGGCTTTGCGTCCCCAATCTGTACTCCCCCTCATTAATAATAATATAATTTTAGCTCATTGATGCCTGACACTGGATCCCTTCACCACCTCATGATCACACAGGCTGGTGTGCTTCTTTCGTGTGGGCTTTACTGCTTCTGAGGTGAATGGCCGCTTGTTTACTCAAGCCTTTAAGACCCCAGATGCTATATCTTTTGGTAGCCAGGCGGCATCAGCTTTCTTCACCACATTTGCTTATGCACACCTTTGTCCTCAGGGATCATATCAGGAAAGTGAGCATGCAAAGTTATGCTTTTGAGTTCTTGAAGCCTGCTATATCATCCCTTTGACACCTCATGATTCCACAAGCTAGTGTGATTCTTCCATGTGGGGTTTTGTTGCTTCTGAGCTAGATGGCTGCTTGCTTACTTTCAAGCCTTTAAGTCCCCAGACGCTCCATCTTTTGATAGCCAGGCACCATCAGCTTTCTTTGCCACCTTTGTTTATGCACACCTTTGTCTTCAGTGATCATGTCGGAAAGGTGAGCATCTTGGAATGCCAATTTAATAGAACAAAGTGTTCTTGAACCAAGGAGATACTTGAGTGGAGGTTGGCTGACCATTCTTAATGACTGTGTTAGTCTGGGTAGAATAGAGAACAAACTCATAGATACTCATATGTGTGTAAGAAAGAGCTTTATATCAAAGAGCAATTGTATACTGAAAAAATGAAACAACCCAGCCCAGATCAAATCTATAAGTCCGATATTAGCCCGTATGTTCAATACCAGTTTATAAATTCATCTTCAAACTCAACCAAACACATGCAATGATGCCAAGCACAGGAAGACCACTGGCCAATGGGTGGAAAGTCTTGTGGATCTAGTGGCAGTGCAAGCATTTTAGCACCAGCATGGGTCTCCTTGTGGCTCCTTCAGCTCCAAGGTCCTGGCTGCCAACGACATAGCTCCATGTGACTTGTCAACAGGAATGCCTCCCAGAGAGAAGAAGCAGAGAGGGAGCATAAAAGTTCCACCTCCAAGGAGAAAGACTGTAGTTCCCAGCATCATCAGGGGAACACTATGCACACACAGAGGCCTCATGGGCTGTGACCTGATTGACAGACTAAACTCCATCCCTTCACATGTTGACAGATTATGTAACTGCCATAATCACCTTATCTATTGCTTAAGTGGCTATGGATCTGTTTAATTTTTTCATGTCCACCTGCATTAATTTGGGGAGAGCATATATTTCTTGGTAGTCCATGGCTTGGAGATTATCAAGTTTGTTGGAATGCAATGTTTACTAATATTTTGTTATTATTCTTTATATTTCATTTGGATAGCTCTTGTGCTTTAACCACTCCATCTCTAACATGGGATACTTGTGTCTACTTTTTCTTTTCCCTTGTTAAATTTGCAAGCAGTTTGAGAATTTTACTGATTCTTTCAAAGAACCAATTTCTTATTTTGTTAGGATTTTTTTCCCTATTATTTTTCTGTTTTCCAGTTCATTCATTTCTGCTCTAATTTTTTAAATCATTTTATTGTGGGCTTGTTCAACTCATCACAGTCCATACATTCGTCCACTGTGTCAAGCAAGAACATTTGTACATCTGTTGCCATCATCATTCTTAAAACATTTTCTTTCTACTTGAACCCTTGGTATCAGCTCCTCAATTTTTCCCCTCCACACTCTCTCCTCCCTCATGAACCCTTGATAATTTATAAATTATTATTATTTTGTCATATCTTACATTGTCCGGCATCTTCCTTCACCCACTCTTGTGTTGTCCATCCCTCGGGTTGGAGGTTATATGTAGATCCTTGTAATCAGTTCCCTCTTTCAGCCCCATGATCCTTCTACCCTCCTGGCATCACCACTCTCGCCACTGGTTCTGAAGAGATCATCTGTCCTGCTTCCCCTGTGTTTCCGGTTCCTATCTGTACCAGTGTACATCCTCTGGTCTAGTCTGATTTGTGAGGTAGAATTGGGATCATTAAGTGGGGTGGGAAGGAAGCATTTAGGAACTAGAGGAAAGTTGTCTGTTTCATCGTTGTTATACTTTACCCTGAAAACAAAACTGGAGAACACTGCTACAAAAAACTAAGAGACCTACACAAATGAAAGAATATTCTACGTTCATGGATTGGAAGGCTTAACATTGTGAAAATGTCAATACTACTCAAAACAATCTATAACTACAACACAATTCTGACCCAGATCCCAACTCTTTTCTTCAAAGTAATGGAAACACTAACTACTAATTTCATATGACCCAGGATAAACAAAAAATTTGTATAGAAGAACAAAGTAAGAGACCTCTCATTTCCAGAACTCAAAACCTATTACACAGACAGTAGTTAAAACAGTCTACTATTGGTGCAATGATGTATGCATAGACCAGTGGAACAGAATAGAGAACCCAAAATAAATTCACACAGAGACAGCTATTTTTTGACAAAGGGTCAAAATCCATTCAATAATAAAGAGATAGCTTCTGCTGTTTTAAGCTGAGCTCTGGTGGTGCAGTGGTTGTGTGCGGGATTGCGGCCCACAGGGCTGACAGTTCAAATCCAGCAGTAGTTCTCCAGGAGCAAGGCTGGGCTTCCTACTCCCACCAGGGCAGTGATGCGAGAGAAAAAAAAAGAAAGAAAGAGATAGATAGACTTTTCAACAAATAGTGCTGGCAAAAATTTGATTTCCATCTGCAGAAGAATGAAACAGGAATCATACCTAATGCCATGTGCAAAAATGAACTAAAAATGAACAAAATTGAAAAAGATGAACTCAAGATGACCTAAATGTAAATCCCAGAGATATATAGACTATCATGAGAAAATAGGGACAAACTTAAGGTCTTTATTATAGGGCACAGGCACATTATCAAATTGAATGAAGGAAACACAGTAAATAACAAAATAGGATACTGGGACCTATTGAAAATAAGATCTAATGGATATTAAAAGATTTTGTCAAAGGAATAAAAAGATATTCCCATGGAGTGGGAGAATTAACAATGACAGTAGACATGGGACTAATCTCTAAAATGGAGCATCCCGATAAGAAAAAAATAAAATGTCCTATTTAAAAAGTAGGCAAATGACATGAACAGTTCTATAAAGATGATGTCTTTATGGAAAATATATGAAAAATATTCATGATCACTAGCCATCCAGGCGATGAAAACCAGAACAATGATATGGTAGCACCTTACACAGCCAAATTAAAAAAAAAAAAAAACCAGAACATAACAACTGCTAGAGAGGCTGGGGAGAGCTGGGCTCATTTTCTAAAAATTAGAGAAACAAATAGCATAGCTTCAACAGATTGAGTGCAAATGGGGACACACCTCTGAGATGCATACTATTACACACAAGCATAAGCAAAATATAGCAATGGCCATAATGGGATTGCTGGAATAATACCTATCTTAATATGGCATATAGGTCATTGATGTAACAAGATCTTGTTTGTCTGCTAACCAACAATACTCTGTTCTTGGTACAACTGTCTTCTGCTTCCTTAGACACCACCTGTTTTCTAGCTTAAGTTCTCAGATTACAAGTGTGTCTGAGGTAGAGTCCATTTCACCCAGTGGGGGTCTCACCAATGCAGTTTCTGGAATGAGTCATCTGTCTGACAATGTAGGATTCAGTGTCTCAGGGTCCTAGGGCAACTGGCCTGGGTTCCTGGGATACTCCCAAATATCCTAAGTCAGTTCTGCCTATGCCCCTCATGCCCATAAAGATTCTCCCCACCTAATGATCCCCAAAGCATCCCCAGTCTTTCCTCCCCCCACCTGATGGTCAGCCCTCCCTCCCTCCCCCAATATACATACTCCTATGTTCACCCAAACTTGACCTTTCTGTCTCCCCTCTTCTGCAGTCTCCCTCACATCAGGAAACCTAATCCATCTGTCAGGGGTGCCACTCACTCTGGGGGAAACTCACCCCATATCCACATAGCTACAACTCAGCAGAGGGTATTCCCTTCCCTCTCCCCTCTGATCAAGTGACCTACACTATACCTACCTAAAGTGGATGATGGGTGTGGTTCATTGACACTGGTCCAGCACATTACCAGGCTGCCTGGTCCCCAAATGGAACACTGGATGGCATGCAAGTTTGAACTTGTGCCATTCTGCTGCTTGTAAAAGTCTGTAGAATTTAGTAATTAGACCTTTGTCTGTTATGTCATTACTAAATATCTTTCCCCAGTCTGAGTGTTCTCTGTTTTGTTCTTTTTAAAAAGTCTTTCAACGAACACAGGTATTTTATTTTTAAGAGGTCCCACTCATTTATTTTATCTTCCAGAGAGTGTGGTTCATGTGTCAATTCTGATAGCCCATGTTTTCCCTGCCCTAGGGATCCTAGATTTATTCTCCAGTCTATCCAGATTTATAAGGTGGAACTATATCATGGTAGGGGGTGGGGCAGGAAGCATTCAGAAACTAGAGGAATGATGTGTGATTCATTGGTGTTATACTACATCTTGGTTGAGTCATTCCTTCCTTAGAACTTTTTTTGGGGGATATCCAATTATCTACAGCTGGACTTTGGGTCTCCACTCCAGATACCCTCATTCACATCAATATACCTGTAGTTTTTTGTTTTGTATCTTATTGTACCCGCTACCTGATCCCGTTGATACCTCATGATCACACAGGGTAGTGTGCTTCTTCCATATGGGATTGTTTGTTTCCCTGCTAGATGGCCACTTGTTTAACTTCAAGTCTTTAAGACCCCAGATGCTATATCTTATGATAGCTGGGAACCATCCACTCTCTTCACCATATTTCCTTTTGTCTTCAGCCATCATGTTAGAAAGGTAAGTATCAAAGAAGGCCAGTTTATCAGAACAAAGTCTTCTTGTGTTAAGGGAAACCTTGAGTAGAGGTCCTGAGTCAGTATGCTATTTTAATACTTAACATATAAATGTATGTACATAGGCCTCTATTGCTTTCATTATAAATTAATATGTTTGTATATACATATGCCTATAACTATACCTCTATAAATAACGTTTGCTATTTCTTTCCTCTATTTCCTTTCACTTTCCTCTTAACCCACTATCATGCTCACCCTCCATTTGGCTCTCAGTAATTCCTCTCAGATACCTTGCACTTGATTAAACCCCACTAGGCATTATATATATCCTCCTCGCCATCTATTTTAGATCTCTTGTTGTTCCCTTATCTCTGACTTTGTTGGCTCCCCACCCCCTTCTTTCCCATGTACCCCTAAAATCACTGGCCTCTTTGTTTTCTCCTTGGAATTGTTCCTGCTTATCGCATATAGATAGACAGAGGGCAAAAGAAAAAAAACAAAACAAGAAAAAGAACAGAGTGATCCAGGTTTGTCTGCTGACCCGGGTCAGTGTCTTTGTGTCTTGTGGTGGGACCAGCCCTACAGTCCTCAGCCCTGAAGATGTAGTCCAGGAAAAGAGGCAGGATTGTTCTTTCATATAGGAGTGAAATAGGAGGGAGAGGGAGAGGGAGAGGGAGAGGGAGGGAGAGAGAGAGAGAGAGAGAGAGAGAGAGAGAGAGAGAGAGAGAGAAATAGAGAGAGATCATCATGATCCACCAAACCCTGGGGACAGCATCCCTGCTCAGAACAGCCAATGCACCCAGTTGACACTTTCATCTGTTTAAGAAGTTGACAGACATCCAGAACAAGGTTTGTCATCAATTGACATTTCACCTTGTTTGAAATGAGGATAACATACTCACTTGAGTTTTTCCCATGGCCCTCATAAGCTGTGTTCAACATTACAACAGTTTCTGTGGCATTTTTCTTGAGCAGTAAACAAAATTTCACAGCTGCACTCAGTTCCCTTAAATTGGCCATGACAAAAACCAAGGTTTTAGTGAAACTGCTTTTATGAAAAATTCACTGTGACCAGAGAGCCTTTCCAGGTGACTCCATTGGGTGCACTAACTCAGAGCGAATTGCTCGATGTGCGCCTTGTGAGAAAAAAAAGTGTCCTACAAACACTCCACTCCACCCAGCACAATTCTGGTTCTATTTGGATACTCCCTTATCTACTTGGCATGCAACGGAAAAAGTAGAGGTGTGAATTCATCCAGATAGCCTCAGAAGAAAAACCCGATAATCTGCTTCCAAAAAACTAGCCACTGAAAAGAGTTCTACCCTGACACACTTGAGGCTACCATCAGTTGCAACGGATTAGTCCACTAGCAACTGATTTATTTTTTTCATCTCTATCAGTGGTTCCCAACCAGTGGGTCATGACACCTTTGGGGGTGGGGTGATCCTTTCACAGGGTTCATCCAACTCATAACAGTAACAAAATTTCCGTCATGAAGTAGCAACAAAAAAATGTTATGGTTGGGGGTCACCACAGCATGAGTCACTGTATTAAGGGGTCGTGACATTCGGAAGGTTGAGCACCCCTGATCTATAGGTTCCTGAGAATGGCAGAGCAGACCTCACAAGGTCGCAAAGAGTGATCCGAGAAATCTTCTCATTGCCTTCATCTGGCACCTTTTTTCTCAGACTTCCACTTTTAGTCTTTGGGAAGCATACAAAATGTGAATGGAACTGGCAAAAACTGAAATGTCCAATGAGTATAACCCAACTAAGTAATGTATTGCTTGATTTATATAATACTATATGAAGGGGTTTCAAGAAGTCCATGGCAAAATAGAATTAAAATATAGTGGAATTTTTGAAGTTCCTTCATATTATGAAATCATTAAAAATCACTGATGAAAGAAGATTCTTAAAGCACAGGAATTGCTATCATCACTAAAAAAATCAAATAGAAAATGTTTGCTAATAGTATAGCATCCAACGTAAAGAAAATATGTTCAGAAGAAAAAACTAGAGGGGATTCGATCCAGAATAGACCTGTTGATAGAGCTGCCATAGCAGTCATGAAGGCTTCCTTGCTTTTGTTTTATGTACTTAAAAATTAACATATATCATATCATTCCATAGTTCAATCACTTCAAGCAGAATTGTACAATTACCACCACAATCGGTTTCCAAACATTCTTCTTGCTCACGAACTCCTTGATATCGTCTCTCCCCTCCCCACCCCGAATCCCTTATTCTGCTGTCTCTATAGGTTCATCAATAGATTTCGTAGATTAAAAAACAGAAAACAAATAACAAAACTCCAGAAGGGTGACCTCCAATGATATGACACCTCTGAGATAAATCCTAATATGGACAAGCAAAACCCAAACAGAACAACGCAAACCAAAGATACAGATAATTTAGGAAACCAGATGAAGTGCAGGAAGTATCTCCTGATAAAGTTTAACTTTTCGAGTCAGATTTAAGCCTTTGATGTTATATACTCATCTCTCCAAAGCACTCTGTGTAGTAACTACTTTCCTCCTATCACTCCACTGTGAGTAGAGGGAGTTCTCTGGAGACTTACTTCCTATGTGATTCTACAAATGAATCTTGGGCTCCCATCATTAACCATATCCTTCTGTGAACCAGGCTCTCACAGTTAAGCCTGTGATATTAGTCCCTGCTTTGACATCAGATTATATGGTTTACCACCCTTTGGTGACTGATGATGATGTGCTTCTTCCATGGACTTATTTCACAGCTCACTTAAATGTCTGTCTGTTTGTTCAGGAACCAGCTTTTTAAGGCCCCCTATGCTATTTTATTGGATAGCTGGCTACCATCTGCATTCTTCGCCATTTTTGCTATAGCACCCATGGCTTCTGTGTTTTTCTCCTGAAAGTGAGTATTGAGCAGGGCCATAATGTAAGAACTAATTGTTCTTAAGTTGGAGCTAGCGTTTAGTGCAAGCCCAAAAGTCTACTTCTGGATCTATGTGTTTTTTTCCTTTTAATTTGTTAGTACTTGGGGATTAATACATGTCATATATGTTCAGTCAGTCATAGTTCAGTCTTGTCAAATGAAATTGTACAATTGCTTCCATAATCAGTTTCCCTTTCATCCCATCCAACCCTCCCTGTACTACTACCCCTACCACCATACCCTTGTTCTATTTGCAGCATGTAGATTCATCCATCCTGGGCTTCATTTACCAAAAAAAAAAAAAATCAAAAATATAACACAGCTTCTACAGAGTGATCCCCAATGATAGTGCCTCTGAGATATACCCTACTATGAACAGGCATAAACAAAATGAAACAGAATTCCTGTCACCTATTTGGCAAAGTGTTGCATATAGGGTGTTTCTGAAGCGGGACCTTGACCTACCAATAATTCTCTGCTCTTGGTAGAGCTGTCTTCTGCTTCTTCAGATACCATGTATTTTCTGGACCTAAGTCCTCAGTTTACAAGTGTGTCTGAGGTAGGGTCCAGTTCATCCAATGAAGTTCTGACCTGGGATTTCACTGGGATAGCCTCTGGAACAAGCTATATAACCCCCAAATCTAGGGCTCAGTGACTCAGCATTCCATAGTACCTGACCTTATTCCCCAAGGTTCCCCAAGACGCCCCAAATCACTGTAGATTAATGTGGCCCGTTCATTGCATGCCACCCAAGTCACTCCCAACCTAGTGTTCTCCAAAGCATTTTCAGTCATTCTTCCCCCCTCCAGAAATTGTTTCTCCCTCCTTTCCTACCAATAGACGTGCCTTTGTGTTCCCCCAGACATACTAATTCTCTTCCCCCTCTGCTGCACTGTCTTTCCGAGCTGTCTCTTGTAGCCCTTTGATAGGACTTTCGATATGCCTGGGGGCAGGGCTGAGGGTTAAGGGGTTCATCACAGATTTACATGACAGCCACTCAGTAGACAAAATCCCCCTCTCCTTCCTTGGCCACCTGTTCCTAACCGATGTGAGATGCCCTCCAGTCAAGTGACCTATAAAATACTTAACCTAGAGCACATGGTATATGGTTTATTGCTACCAATCAGGCTCTCTACAGGTGTCTGGCCTTCCAGCCAGCAGACTGACTGCCCTATGAGCCGGAGCTTGCGCCCATCCTGCTGCTTGCTCTTACATACAGTATTTCTCCTTTCGTGCTTGACTAACCAACACTTCTATGATATGCATGAATGGTATTTATAATCTCTACTAAAATGCAAAATACATCTGTAGAACTGATTCTTTAATGAATGACACTGTAGACTAGTTTCATCCAAGATTCCATGAGCAGCACAAAGATCATTTTGGAACACTCCAGTTCAATGACCAGTTTTTCTCCTTAACAATGAGATATTCTGTTAAACTCCAAACTACTGGCAAGTCCTTTGCAAGACAAAGCTTTTACTAAAATTTGCTCTTAAAAAAAATAAAAAAAATTTGCTCTTGCCTAAAGGATGTGGGATAAGGCAAGTAGTGTATTAGTATACAAATCATCCACAGCCAAAGGTGCCCGGAACTTTGTGGTATAATAGTCTGAGTGATGTCATCATGGAATGGGACATTTGCTGTAGTTTCTACAGTTCTCTAAATGAAACTTATTTTGTTCATCCAGAAAAGAAACCATGCACTATTTGGAAAGTGAGAGAAATGACATCAAAAAATTAGTCTCAAAATGGTTAATATGAAGTCTTTTCTCTCAAGATTCAAAAAGACAGAATGGCAATACAGAGAATTTGTGTGTGTGTCTGAGTGGGAAATTCTTAAAGCCTGAGTAGGCAGAAACTCCTTAAGTGAACCAATATCTTAAAAACCAAGAAGGAAAGCAGCAGCAGCATTCTCATAAAAATAGATCTTTCTACCACAGTATTCGCTGAATAAAAGTCTCACAGCATACAGGGAGAATTAGTAACTATAGATGTAATAAATCTAGAAAAAAATCAATCTCTTTCCTTTCTGCCTAGAGGATTCAAGAACAGGATTTCTGTAACTTCTTAAGTATTAAAATGATTAACAAATTATTATTTGCAATTGAATGTGGTTATGGTATTCATTATTTTCTTTCATGCCAAGAGTCTATGTAATGTACTCAGAACATAAATTATGCAAAGTTGTCCAAAATTTCTAAACATTTCTCAACCAGGATCACTACTTCAGCCTAGCCAGACACTCAGGGGTGAGTTTCTAAAGGTCTCTGTTACATAATATACCAAGAATTTGATTGAGAGTAATTATTGCCTCTCTTTTGCTTGTCTGAAGAACATCTGTGTGGCATCTGCTGAGGGTTTGTGAGATGTTTTCATCTTTATGTGAAGTGAAATAGAGGGTATGAATATTTTATTGTAGATTTATCCCACTGTAGCCTTTTATAAGAAACTGCTGTTTGTCTTATTGGCCAGCAGCATAGTACACACTGAAGAAAAATCCAAGTCTTGAGTTGCAATATTGCAGGATTATTATGTTGGAAAAGTTGAAAGACTCAAGGAGCATCTAGAAATAGAAGGAATATATGAAGACACCAAACCAAAAATAACTGATTAATATACTGCCATCTCATGAAGTAGCAGATAATAAAGAGCAGATGATATTGAAAAATGAAGTCCAAGATGCACTTATAGCACTGAGAAAAACAAAGGTCCAGGGACTGACAAAATATCAGTTGAAGTGTTTCAAAAATGGATGCAAAGCTGGAAGCCAAGAATTGTGTAAGGCCAACTTGGCCAGCTGCCTGGGCAGAGATGCATACATGTGATTATTCCATAGAAAGGTGATACAACAGAATGTAAACTTTATCAAATAGTATCATTACTGTCACACATAAATTTTTGTTGAAGATAATTCAAAAATAGTTACAGCAATACATCAATAAGGAATTGCCAGAAATTCAATCTGGATTCAGAGGAGAACATGAAACAAGGAATATTGCTAATAACATAATTCACTGAATTCTGTAAACAGCATATCAGAAAGATGGTTACCTGTGTATTATCTACTAGACAAAAGTATTTGACTCTGTGAATTAAAATAAATTAAACAAATGATGGGAATAACAGATCACTTAATTATGTTCTTGTGGAACCTGCACATAAGATGTTATAGTCATTTGGACAGCTCAAGAGGATATTGTGTCATTACAATAAGTAGGCATATACATCAGGGCTGTAGCCTTTCAAGCAAATTTATTCTGTCTATATGCTGAGCACATATTTCAAGATACTAGACTCTATAAAGGACACATCTTTAAGTTTGGAGGGAGATTCTTTAACAACCTACAATATGCAGATGCTACAACTTTGCTCACTAAAAGCAAAGAGAACATGAAACACCCACTGACATATAATGTGAGTTGGTCATGTGAGTCCACCAGTTGCAATCTAGACTCTTTCAGGCTTAGACAGAGGGGAAGTAGCAGACTCCTTTTAGGGTGCCTCAGCCACAAAGACAGAGAAAGAGAAAAACAAATAACTCACCTGAAATGAATGTCAGATTGGCAGGGAGTTACCAGTCCATGGGGGCATGGCAGGGAAAGAGGATGGGATGCCAGGGTTAAATCCAGGAAAACATGAGTGTGGGCTCTGTAACAGCACAGAACGGTCTCTCCCCTTTCTCCGAGGAATGCGATAGACTCACCATCTGTATCCCTTTCTTCCTACAACCACCACCACCACCAGGCAAGGAAGGGAGGCAGTGATCACCTGCTTATTCTTCAAATCACTCTTACTCAAATCAGGGGCTCCTTCGTCACTGCGATTGCCTTCTCTTTAGCTCTACCACACAACTGCACTCCATCAGATCAGGAAGCTGGAGGGACACGCAAGGGTTCATAAAGTGGTTTGTTAAAAACAGTTTGACTTGCTTACTGTGGACATGCCATCAGGAAAGACCAATTTCTAGAAAAGTCGACAGCCTTCGGTATGTATTACGCTTCAGCATAAAATAAAAATCCTCATAACTAATCCAATAGACAAAAAATTAATACATAAATGTAAAAATATTGAAGTTTTTAAATTTTTCATTTTGTTTGGATCCACAATCAATACTCATGAAAGCAGCAGTCAAGAAATCAAAGATTGTACTGCATTGGAAAATTCTGTTGCAAAAAAGATCTCTTTAGAGGGATAAAGAACAAAGACATCAGTTTGAGAACTACGGTGTGCTAGGCCCAAGTCATAGCATTTTCAATCACTTGATAGACATGTGAAAGGCGGACAATAAATAAGACTGGCTTGTGTTGTTAGGGAAGATTGTACTGTGGGCTCTGAAAAGATTGAATAAATTTATCTTGCGACAAGTAGAGCCAGAAAAATGCCTAGACGCGAGAATGGTAAGACCCTGATAACTGTGGATGTTATCAATAGGGAAGAGTCCATGGAAAAGAACATCTGCTTGAGAGAGGGTCAGTATAACGTCAGCTGAGCTGGATTGGCAGGGTGGCTGTAGGAATGGGCTCGGACAAAGCAACAGTTGTGAGCACAGGAGAGAAACTGGCTTCAGTCCTCTTGTGCATCAGGTGGCTGTGAGTTGGAACTAACTCAAAGGCATCTACAAACAACACTGATTCTTCTTAGCTTGCCTGAAGAATGTCTGCCCAGCGTCTGCTCTGACTCCATTTGGTTGTGATGTTTTCATTTTTCTGTGAAGGGAGAAAAAGAGCATGACTATTTCATTGTAGACTTACCCACAAAGGTGTGGTTTTTGTTGTGTTGGGTTTTTTTTTGTCAGATCTGCAAAATGGGTAGTATAAAGAGTGCATGTGGGTCTGGCAGGGTGTAGATTCCCATAATGTTTTATAGTGTGCCTTTAAAAGGACAAAGTCATTGCAGAAGGTGCTACATGAACGATTTATGATATATCATAGCCCCACCAATGTGAGAAATAAATGAGTACGAGACATCCCTCCTATTTCATGGAGGAAAAGCTGACCCGTGGAGGGGAAAGTTCGTTTTAGCCTGGGAGCTACCATCAAGCCTCTGGAATTCTAAGCAATAGTGAGATTTGGGCATAAAAATAAATTCTCTTAGAAAAAGTAGAGCAAACCACTCAGAGCATTTGGGAAGTGCCAGAGGTGGAAGAAGGCACATCTTAGCCTCGGGAGAAGCTCTTGAATGGCAGATATTTGAACTTGGTCATGTGAGAGAAATGATGAAAGGGCGCCAGAAGAGGGAACAGAGTTGTCCGCTCTGAATCAAAGAAGTGCAAATAGTCCACCAGTTCCAGAAGATACATGTGGTTGAGTAGAGCAAGGGTCTTACTTTCATTTCCTTGCATGTATTCCTGAAAACATCTGTAATCTTGGGTGGAATGGTAGAGGAGGGTGGACTGAATGAGTGACTAAATGATCAGACCAGGCCTTGCATGCTAGCTCCAGGGTGTGAAGGACAATAGGCAATAGGGATACACAGAATGTTTTGGAGTGAGGGAATAGCAGGCTAAACCAGCATCAGAGTTGCAAAACAGTACTTTAAAAGGAAACACGATCACATACAGGACAGCCAATTAGGAGACAATTGAAATACTCAAGGTAAAAGGGTGGCAGGGGAGCAGCGAACTGAGGAAGGGGAGACATATTTGTGTGTCCTTGTATACATATAATTAGCTTGATGAATCAGCTTGGCAACTGCTTGGACACAGGTACAGAGAGCAGTCCAAACTGACCCTACATTTTAAGCCTGCACAGCTGAAATCTGGGAGTGGTTGAAACTCAGTGCTGAGCGAAAGCAGAGTGTTTGTGTTGTTGTTTTGCTTTGGTTTGTTTTTACTATGCCCACTCACACCTGCTGCTATTTAGGCTGTGAATTATATGAACCTAGAACTCTGATGGTGGACCCAGAGTCAAAGGATCTTTAGAAATGATCATCAGGGAAGTTAGCCAGGAGGTAAGGAGAGCCAATGTGGGAGGGAGACATAGAATTAAAAGAGCCTAAGTCTGAACCAAAGAGAGACTACACTGACAGCAGGGGGCACTGGCAGGGGGACGGAACCAGGTAAAAGTAAGGTAGTTTGGTTATAAATGGGGAAATGCCACACCACACCCTGTGAGGAGTTTCTGGCACCTTCTCTTCACCCAATGTCCTTGATCATTTTACTTAATACAGGAAGGTAGGTGTCACAGAAAGCTAGCTACTGAGTCAGACCCCATGGGCCTACGTCACCCAGTGTCACCATGCTACACTCACCAGGTTATCACACCTAGGAAGTGTCTGCTCAAATTCTCCATGCACATTAACCTCTACATCACCCCCCCACACACACACACACACACACACAAGACCACTACTCATAATGCACCAGCACAGTAAGGGCAGCTGAGATCCCATGTAGAAAACGAGAAAGTCACCTCAACTGGAGGGTAAGATCTATGGCCTTTGCTGGCTCTTGTCAGCTCTTGGAGAGCCATGGACCTTTGACAAAATGGACAGACACAGAGAGCATCTGTGAGGCTTATGGCTGAAGGTGCCTGTGAGTAGGGGAGCAAGAAGAACTGTCATTTACAGCCTTGGAAAGCCTCAAGCCAGAATTCTCTAGGGCAGTAGTTCTCTACCTCCCTAATGCCACAGCCCTCATATTATGGTTCCATTTCAGTTCCTCAAGTTATGGTGACCCACCCAACCATAAAATTATCTTCATGGCTACTTAATAGCTGTAAATTTGCTACTGTTATGAATCAGGTGACCCTGTGAAAGGATCGTTTGATACCCCCCCAAAGGGGTCTCAACCCACAGGTTGAGAACTTTGCTCTAGGGTATTCAGGCTTTCCACAAAGTCAGCCCACTCCCTTCCCACCCATCCAAGTCCGAAGAGTAGGCACTGGAGTGCTGCTTCAGTGCTTCTGGACCCCACCCTGGCACATTCAAACTGTCACCTATTCGAGGTTTAATCAAGGTCTTTGCACCCAAGTAACCTTCCCAGAGGTAACAGGGCAATGTTTCACTACACAAAATGGCTTCATTATTTTATTTGGATTATTGCTTGACTGAAAATGGCTTTTAAGCACAATTTTTCCAGACTAAGGATTCAAAAAGTCACTTATGGGTAATTCTGTGTGGGGATTACCTCAATTTCAATGGAAAGCAAAAATCTAAAATAAGCATTAGGCCAATTGGACAAAAAAAAAAAAACCCCACAAAACCAAGACCCTAAGATCTTTATATCAAAGAAACAAGTCATATAAAGTTTTTGTTTATTCATAAGCAGTGCCTTTGCAGCAACTGCATTCTGTAAAACCTGGTATTTTATATTCATATAAATACAGCATTTATCTATTAAGACATAAAACTGTACCTTTGCAGACACAGCAAGAAATCTTGTTGCCATCCTAATTTGTTAAATCATAGTCCACACTTCATAACCCTTTTCTACTTATGGAATCTACAACTATATAAGCTGTAGTATCTTTGTTAAGCTTGCCAATTAAAGCTTCTAATTTGAGGCTTGCAATATCAAAATCCATGAAAGGGTCGATTATTTCCCTTTATTTAAGAACCAACTATTGGGCTGAGTCCTGGTGGCATAGTGGTTGAGGCGGGACTGTGGCCCACAGGCTTGGCAGTTCAAATCCAGCAGCAACTCTCTGGGAGCAAGGCTGGGTAGCTCCCTCTCCCACCAGAGGTCAGGGATGACCCCCCAAAAAAGAACCAACTATTCTGATAACTAATAGAACTATGCTAACTATAAAATAGTCTATGGCATCACTTCTTTTATCTCTTAATTTTTCTTTCTTTTTTTGATGATTTTTCTGGTCACAATGATCTCTTTTGATTTCATTTTTCCATGAACTTTTTGAAGTCCCCTCATATGTACACTTAACTCTTATTTGAGCTCTCTCCATATTGCCATTAAAGCCCACCGTTACACTCAGAGAATTAGCAGTTACATTGTCATAGTGTTACGGTGCAGGGGTAGGGGTGGGGATGTTTAAATGCAACTGTCCTCACCATTTTTCTCACTGAGGCTTTTAAGTGTTCTTTAAATATCTTCAATTTAAGTCCCTGTGATTGTCTGTGACCTTTGAGAAGTCCATCAAGACGACCACTTTGAAATGCAGTTGCCATCACCTACTGAGTAGACCTCTCTGCCTGAAATTAAACTGGTCCAGTAGATTCCTTGGGAAGCTACCATTTTAATTGGACCTTGTTTTCTGCATTACATTGGTAAATCCAAGACTTGACCTTTATGATTGTTCTATAGAATTGTCTTATTAGCTTTTATCTTGCTTAAAAGACTGGTGGAAAAATAAGCTGAGTCTGCTGATCTTTATGCAGCACTTCTGGCACTCATTGAACCAAAATGTTTTTGTGGGCCTGGTTTTTACATAAATGGAAAACACTTAACCAGGTGACATCCCAACTTCAGCAGCCATTGCATAGAGGGAGATTCTCTTCCATTCCACCAGGTCAGTGTCTGTCAGTGAGCCACAGTCGCGTCTTCCTTGAGGTTCCCGCCTTTTCTTCTCTTGGACCATCTTTTAACTGTTCTTGATCTTCAATAAAACATTTGATCCTTCTGAAAACTATTGTTTTATGTGGGACAACGTTCCTATAAACTCCTTGCAAAGCATCAGTGATTTTCCAAGGTGTCCATTTGAGTTTTGTTTAAATTTTAATATTAGCCCTGATTTTGTTGATATTTTCCTCTAGAGCACAAGAAGTATCCTTGCCTTTAAAGGTACCCTAAAGAAACTAAGACAAGTGTCTTACTGAGAGAATGTATCTGCAGCCACCCACTGCTTAAAAAGAGATATTTAAACATGCTTAGCTTGGAATAGACCTGTACATATATGAACTGGTACCTTGTTAGCAATACTTATTTACTTAAGTGTAAGCAATACCAACTGATGCCTGTTAGAATGATAAAACAGAAATAAAATAAAGTAACAAATGTTGCTGAGGCTAAAGAGAGATTATTAGGACTTTTAATTCACGGTTGATGAGAAGATAAAATGATACAAATGATGTGGAAAACAGTGTTACAATTCTTTGAAAAAATTAGCAATAGAGTTAGCATATGATCCAGCAATTCCACTCCTAGATATATACACTGAGGACTTAAAAGTAGTGATATAAGGTAACATATATGCATAATAGCACTATTCCCATTAGTAAAGAGATGTAAATGGCTTATGTTCCTATATGTGCATGAAAAGATATGCAAAATGTGGTCTATACATACATGGATACTACTCAGCCATAGGAGAAATGAAGTCTTGAAGCATGCTACAACATGAATCAATCTGGATGACAATATGCTGAGTAACCTGAGTCGATCACAAAACAGTGTATGACTTCACTGATATGAAATGATAAGAATAGGTAAATATATTGAAACCATAATCATTCTCTTGGGAGTAGTGAATTTATGGTGATAGAAAAATTGGCCTCAATTAAGGTTAATAGTTAATTGACTTACTAATATAACTCATATTACTGTTACCTACCAGAAAAGGGTGAAATGGCAAATTTATATATATATATATATATATATATATATATATATATAATAGAAAACAAAAGAAAAAAGATACAGTTGCTGAAACTACTCAAATACAACTAAATACACCAAGGAATAAGTTTGGAGGCTTTGAGTCAAGACTTTGGGGATGATATCTAGTCAATTGACCAGATTCTGTTTTCAGAATTTTTGTTCTGTCCCATCCCCTACCCACTTCCACCCTCAGTTCAATAAATGGGACCTGGATCTTAAAAGTTTGCCATCATCCAGCCAAGATGTAACAGTTACTATCTATTCATTTGGAGCAGCAGAGGAAGGAGACCCCCAAATCAAAGAGTGAATTGAGCTGCTGGTATAGTTGCCTCCATGAACTACTACCTTCTTTGCCATGAGTCCTGAAGAACTGAATGGTACCAGTTCAGCTATTACTGAATGTTTTCTTTAACCACCCAAGAGAGGAGTGCTGATCAAAACACAAATGTGAAAAAAAATTAATTTTCTTATAGAATTTGAATAAGTGGCCATATTGAGGCTGAATCCCCAAATCTGTTACCTTGTGAAACTTTTTAAGCTTGAACTGAAACATCTCCCAAAGTCATTTCAAACAACAGCAATAATTTACCTGAATTAGTCTTGAGTGTCTGCCTCGGATATTGTGCTCTTTTAAAGAATTATCAATATCAGATTACCATAACTGTAACCACAGATGTATAGTTTATGGGACAGAGTTTAAACCAATGGTGGAGAAGCAATATAGGGAGAGATAAGACAGCATGAAGCCTAACCAATTTTATTGAACTGTACATATAGAAAATGTTCAATGAGTATCTTATTTCTATATATTTAATCAAACATAAAACCATGAAGGTGAAGAGTACAGCTATGAACTCCCCAACTATTTACAAATTATAGTGTCATTGAAAACATTGACATATTATAGATGAGCCTTATCATCCTGTATGGACCAGAATTCTGCTGCTCCCCTCTCCATCACCACCACCATCACCACCACCCAGGCACACCCAGAACTGCCCATTCCATTGATCCAAATGGTGTGGTTTATCTGTTTATAGGCATAATGTGTTGTAGATCTTAAACATTGACCTTTTTCTATTAACAGTGTTCAAGCTCCTTCTCTGGTGTGATTGCTTTGGGGGTTGTGAAATCATTCTGATTTGAGTATACTTTTTATAGTTTTTAATCATGAAGACAGTGATATAATCCTATTTCACCAAAGTTAGAACATAGATGAATTCATCTTTAATACTAGTATCTGTTCCAGAGCAGCACAGGTTACTGCCTACTTGCCAAGGTAAGGGGCTATGGGGTGAGCAACACTGAGTGACGCCTAGGTTCTTTCCTCTTCTTTGTGACAATATGCATGGGGTTTTGTTTACTTCTGTTTTGTTTGGTCATCATAATTAGAGATTAACAACTTAAAAAAAACATTTTATTGGGAGCTCATACAACTCCTATTGCATACATCCATGTAGCAAGCGCATTTGTACATTTGTTGCAACCATCATTCTCAAAGCATTTTCTTTCTACTTGAGCCCTTTGATCAGCTCCTCATTTTTCCCCTCTCACCTCATTCTTCCTCCCTCTGAATCCTTGATAATTTATAAATTACTTTTTTTCATATCTTACAAATTGTTAACTCTCATGAGATAGAGTTAACTATTTTATATCCTACTTCTTTCATATCATTGTCATTCACTTTTTCCCACATAGTTACATCATTAAATGTTAAGTATTATATGCTCATGGTAAAAATTAAAGTGTATGTCTTAAAAAATAAATAAAAGTAAAATAGAACTTTAGTTTTAATGTGAAAAATGTATACTCTGAAAACTACAAAACAGTTTTCTTTTTATTTTTTAAATCATTTTATTGGGAGCTCTTACAAATCTTATAAAAATCATTATTCAATTGCATTAAGCACATTTGTACATATGTTGTGATCATCATTTCCAAAATATTTTCTTTCTACTTGAGCCCTTGGAATAAACTCCTCTTTTTTTCTCTCCCTCCCCCATACCCCCACCAACGTGAATTCTTGATCAATTATATATTATTGTTCTTTTGTGTCTTCCACTTTCTGTTGTTTCCTTTCACCCATATTTCTATTATTTATCCCCTCGGAGGGACTATATATCCAACTTGTGATGGGTTGCCCCTTTCACCTCTTTCCTGCCACCCCCTATACCCCTACCCTTGTGATATTGCTACATCCACTGCTGTTCCTGAGGGATTTATATATCCTGAATTCCATGTGTCCAGAACTCTTAACTGTGCCAATGTGTGTACTTCTGTCTTCCCAGATTTGTAAGGTAGACTAGGTCATGGTAGGGTGGAGGAGGGTGGAGGGAGGAAGCATTCAGGAACTATAGGAGTGATGTGTGTTTCACCCATGCTACATTATACTATGGTTGAATTGTTCCTCCCTTGTAACCTTTCTGTGGGTGGGGGGGTTATTCAATTTTCTTCAAATAGCCTTTGGTTCTCCATCCAACCCCTCTCTTTCAAATCGATATAATTGTTTGGGATCTTTGAATACCTAATACCTCATTCCTTTTTACACCTCTTGTTCACATGGGCTGGTGTGCTCTACCATGTGGCTTATTTGCTTTTCTGTTACATGGTGGCTTATTAAGTTCAAGCCTTTAAGACCTCAGACACTGAGATAGCTGGGCACCATCTGTTTTCTTCAAAACATTTGTTTATGCACCCAATTATTCTCCAGTAATTGTGTCAAAAAGGTAAGTACCAAAGAGTGCCACGTTCTTAGAACAAAAGTGTTCTTGTGTTTAGAGAGACCTTGAGTAGAGACCCAAAGTCCATCGGCAATTTTAATACTTGGCATATAAATCTATGTACATTGACCTCTATACCCTTCATAATAAATTAATATATTTACATATATATGCCTATAGCTGTACCTTTTTTTGTTTTTTTTTTGGAGGGGGGACATCACTGCCCTCTGGTGGGAGTGGGAGGCCCAACCTTGCTCCTGGAGAGCTGCTGCTGGATTTGAACCACGAAGTCCATGGGCCGCAGTCCCGCACTCAACCACTACACCACTAGGGCTCAGCCTAGCTGTACTTCTAGAAATAGTTTTTGCCTCCTACATATTTCTTCTAATTCCTTTCACCTTCCATCTGTCCCACTATCATACTCACACTCCATTCAACTCTCAGTAAGTCCTCTCAGATACATTGCATTGATCAAACCACACCAGACATACACCCTCCTCACAATCAATTTTAGATCTTTTTATCCCCTTATCCCTGAGTTTGTTGGTTTTCTGCTCCCCTCTCCATCCCCCCTCTCCCATGTCCCCCCATGATCCCCAGTCTGACTGTTTTTCTGCCTATCATATAGATAGACATAGAGTGAAAGGAAAAAAAATAGACAGTTCCAAGTTTGTTTGCTGATGCTTAGAAATATTATCCAGTTTTGGGTCTGAAGAAGTGCCAAGCCCTGTCCTCCAGACCTCTATTACTTTGCTCCCCTTATTGGGGTGTCTTACAAATTTATTATAATCTATACTTCAATCATATCAAATGAGGCCATCATCATGTGCTAAACATTTCCTTTTTATTTTTTATTTCAGCCCTTGCTATCAGTTCCTCTTTTTTCCCTCCCACCCCCATCCTTGTGACCCCTAAATAAATGATAAATTTGTGTTGTTATTTTCATATCTAACACCAAACTCTATCTCCCTTCACCCATATTTCTTCTGCTTGTCCCCCCTGGAAGGTCCTGTTATGCATCAATCATTGTGACCAGTTTCTCCTTCCTTCCCACCTTCTTCACCTTCCCCCTCCCCTCCTGGTATCACTACCCCCATTGGGTTACATTGGACCCGTTTTCCATGTGTTCTGAGCTTTTATCTATATCAGTGTACATACTCTGATCTATCCATATCTGAAAGGCAGAAGTGGGGTCATGATAGTGGGGGTGAGGAAGCCTTAAAGAACCAGTAGAATATTGTGTGTTTCATTTGTGCTATACTATGCCCGGTTGACTCATCCCTTCTTTGTGACCCTTCTGTAAGGGAATTTCTATTTGTCTATAAATAGGTTTTGGGTCCCTGCTCCGACCCCTTTCATACTCAACAATATGTTTTTATTATACTAAATCTTCTGATGTCTGGTACCTAATCCCATCAACAACTCATGATCACATAGGCTGATGTGTTTTTTTCCATGGGGGCTTGTTGCTTCTCTGCTGAATGGCCACTGTTTAACTTCATGTTTTTAAGACCCTAGACACTATAAATTTTAATAGTCTGGCATCATCAACACTCTTCACCATATTTGCTTATGCACCCATTTTGTCTTCAGCAATCATGCTAGAAGGGTGAACATCACAGAATGCCAAGTTGTTAGAACAGAATGTTCTTGCATTGAGAGAGGGCTTGAGCAGAGGTTCAAAGTTTGTCCACTTCCTCAATGTCTTGCCATATAAATATATATACATAGGCCAACATCTCTATTTTTATGGATTCATATATTTACATAAATGTACATTTATGTACATATCCATGTGTACCCATATCCATAGCTTTGCTTCTTAGGTCTTTCTACTATTTCCTTTTTCCAGCCTCCTTCCCCATCATGCTTGCATTTCTACTACCTCTTAGTATTTCCTCTCAGCTAGATTGTTGTTGCTCTAATACCATCAAGATGTGTACATCCACGTTGTTGTTGATATTAATTCCCTAGTTGTTCCCCTGTTTATGGCATTGTGTGTTCACTGTTCCCTTCCCCTGCCAGCTCCTCTCCCCAAGTCCCTCCAGACCAATTGATCACATTGTTTACTCCTTGGGTTTACTTCCCATGCTTATTTTATATAGGTAGACAAAACAACAATAATGAAGACAAAACAAAATATTGATAAAAAGATGAGGATAAAACTAATCAAAAAAAGAAAACAAAAGAAAGAGAAAGCATACATAACCCCAGGTCTGTCCGCTGACCTTTATGACTATTTTCCCACTGTATCTTCACAGCTCCACACAGAGATGTCATACTCAGGATTTGGTGTGCCCGTTTGCAGTCTAGTCCCTCACTCTCTCTTTTTCTTCTTGGTTTGCTTCCATGTAGGTGTTTCAGACCGGGCCGTCTGTAGTACATACTTCTAGGGAGGGAATCAGTTTAACTCTGATTTTAGTCAGCCCTGCAGACCTCTCTGTTCATGAGTTGCTCTATGTGGTTATGTTGCCCATAAGGTTCAGTGGGCTTTGGTTGTGTCTGCACTCACACATTTTTGTGAAGACATAAACAATACTCTACCCCTGGGTGGATTAGTGCTCCACTTCCCCAGTGCCATCATTTCCCTCTTATTTTTCCCTTTCCCTACCTTTCCTCTTCTTTGTGTTGAAGTGACATGTGCATCCTTGGATTTGGTCCTGCCCCACCTGATTACCTGTCCCTCAACCCATATAGTGTAAGAAAAGTGGCTTTTCTTCTTTACCTACTGTGCTCATTATACTTACCTCCATGGACTCATGTTGTACTTGTCCTTTTGTGATTGGCTAACTTCTCTCAGCATAATTTCCTCTAATTGTTCCCATGAAACAATGTGCTTCATGTGATCATCAGTACTTTTTAGTGATGTGTAGTACTCTATTGTGTGTATGCAAGAGCTTTCTAATCCACTCCTCTATCGATGGAAATTCAGGTTGTTTCCAAGTCTGTGTGATTGTGAATTGTACCACAATAAACACGGGAACACATACAGCTAGTCATGGTCTATTTCTTACCTCTTCTGAGTATATGCCCAGTAGAGCAATAGCAGAGTCAGAAGGTAGCTCAACTTCCATTTGATTTAAATATTGGCAGATCGCATTCCACAGAAGCTGTACATATCCACATGATCACCAGCAGTGGAAGAGATTTCTTATCTTGCTACATCCCCTCCAACATTTGTTTCTCTTTGGTTTTCTGATTTGGGTTATACTCAAGGGTTTTAGATGATATGTCATGGTCGTTTTAATTTGCATATAACTGATGGCTGATGACTGGGAGCATTTTCTCATATGTTTATTGGCCATTTGGGTTTCCTCCCTAGTGAAACTTCAGTTAAGGTGTTTTGCACACTTCCTTAGGGGGGTTAATTGTCTTCTTCTTTTTTCAGGCTAGGATGGTATTATAGCTTTTAGTAATAAGTCCTTTGTCTGTTTTGTCATTGCTAACGACCCTCTCCCAGTCTGTGAGTTCTCTTCTTACTCTCTTTGTGAATTCTGTCAATGCACACTGGTGTTTTATCCTTTGCATATCTAACTTTTCGATTTTAACTTTATGTTTATACGCTCTACCTATTATAGTTCACCCACTTCCCTACACCAAGTTTCCTAAATTTATATCAATTCCTTCATTGATGGTCCTGATAGTTACTTATAGACCTGTGGTCCACCTTGAGTTTGTTCTTTTGCATGGGGTCTTGCTTCATTTTTCCATAGGTATATAGATATCCACTGTTTCAAGCACCACTTGTTAAAGAGGTCATCCATTCCCACTTGATGCATTTGGGGCCCTTGTCAAAGATCAGTTGTCTGTATACTGATGATTTTTATTTATGGATTTTCTGTTCTTTTCATTGTTCTAAGTATCTGTCATTATTCCAATATCACGTTCTTTTGACCACTGTGGCTGTGTAGTAGGTGTTAAAGTCAGATAAGGCAAGCCCTCTAACTTTGTCCTTCTTTTTGAGGAGTTCTTTGCTAATTCTGGGTTTCTTCCCTCTCCATATGAAATTGGTGGTCAGTTTTTCCAATTCTTTGAAGGTTTGTCCGGAAGCTTTTTTTTTTATTTGTATTTTTCATTGGTATTTGAAGGATAGCATTAAACATATTAGGATATATATAGGATACCATAAGTAATATAGGACATATATTAATGTATATAGTGCCTTGGATAATATTGATATCTTTACTATATTGAGTCTTCCAATTCCTGAGGATGGGATATTCTTCCATCTGTAAAGGTTGCTTTTGGTTTTGTGTAGTAAGGTTTTGTATTTTTCCTTGTGTAAGTCTTTTGTATTTATGGTTACATGTATCACTGTATATATCAGTCTATTTTTAGCTATTGTGAAGGGTACTGCCTTCTTGATCTCCTCTTCCATGGTCTTGTCCAATGCATGTAGCAAACCAATAAGCTTCTGCTTGTTGAGCTTGTATCCTGACACTCTTCCATATTCCTCTATTGCTGACAGTATTCCTGTTGTGGATCTTTTGGGCACTTCAATGTATAGAATCTTGTTGTCTGCAAATATCGAGTTTCACTTCCTCCTCTCTTAGATGGATACCTTTAATCTCCATCTGCTACCTAATGTGGTTAACCAGCAGCTAGGACAATGTTGAATAAAAGTGGGTGTAAGAAACATTCTTGTCTAGTCCCCTTTTTCAGTGGACTGTGTTTGTCTTTTCTCCATTGACTATGATATTGATTGTTGCCTTTTCACAAATAGCTTATATTAACTAAAGGCAGTTTCTTTCCATTCCTTTCTTCTTGAGCGTCTTAATTAGGAATGGGTGTTAGATGTTGTCAGATGATTTTTCTGTGTCTATTGATATTATCATGTGATTTTTATCCTTATTCAATGTGGCGAATAATGTTGATAGACTTCTGGATGTTCAAGCATCCCTGCAATGAATCCCACCTGATTATGATAGATTATGTGTTTGATTTTACTGGTCAATATTCTGTTAAGGATTTTTGCATCTATGCTCATTAGAGATATCAGTCTGTAGTTCTCTATTCCTATGGGATTCTTGCCCTATTTAGGTATCAAAGTTATACTGGCTTTGTAGAAAGAGTTTGGGAATTTGTAATCTTTTTCTAGGCTCTGAAATAATTTGTGGAGGATCAGCATCAACTTTTCCTTGGATGCTTGGTAGAATCTCCTGTGAAGTCATCTGGTCTGGGAACCTTTTTTCATTTGTAGTTTCTTGATAGCTGTATATAATTCTTTTGCATGGGTCTTGGCCTCTATCTGAGAAAACCTTGGGAGGGATTGTTTTTCCAAGTATTTGTCCATGTCTTCCATGTTACTGAATATATTAGAAGGCAGACTTTCATAGTACTTTGTGATTATACTATTAATCTAATTGTGATTTGTTGTGATTTCCATGGTTTCATCCCTCATCCTGGCTATTGATGTTTGCTCCTTCATTTCCTTGGTTAGGTTTGCTAGAAGTCTATCAATTCTGTTGATCCCTTCAAATGGTCGTTTTTTGCAATGTTATCTTGTCTTCTCACTCCTTTAATTCTGCTCCAATTTTTAATATTTTTTCTGTTGCTATTGGAGGGGTTCTGTTGTCTCTGTTCTAGATGCTGGAAGTTTTGTGATAGTGTGTTAATCATATGTCCCTCTTCATTTGTAACATATGCATTAATTGATATCAAACTTTCTCTGATAGCTGTTTTCCATAGGTTTGGAGAATGTGAATTATTTTGAATTTGGATGGAGACCTCTGTAAAGGTCTATCAAGTCTACTTACCTAATTTTAGTATTTAGTCCTGTAGCCTTCTTGCTGGGCTTATTCCCATTTATCTAACTATCTGATAGCAATGTATGTGAGTCACCTAGTATGATTGTTATTTCTGTGATTTCTTTTTTTATCTTCTGAATAGTTTAGCAAATTTTGCAGATCTCTCATTATGCACATATATACTTATTATGCTTACTGGTTCCTGGACTAATGATCTTTTGAACATTATATAGTGCCCATCCTTGTTTCTTGTTATGATTTGTACTTTGAACTCAATTTTGTTGAGATTAGGATTGCAACCACTGCTTTTTTTGAAGTTGTTGCTTGCCTTGTATATTTTCTGCCAGCCTTTTATTCTTGGTCTACTTTTGTTTGAGAACTTAACATGTGTCTCTTGCAGGAAACAGATTGATGGGTAATGTTTTCTGAGCCAGTCTGCTATATTTTTAAGGGGTGAGTTTAAGCTATTGACATTTATAGTTATTACCACTATCTCTGGATTCATAGCTGTCATCTTGTACCTTTTGTGCTGGGTATTTTCTTATCTCCCTTCATATCAGTGTTTTACTTTCTTTTCACTCTGAAGCAATGTTATCTTGGTAGTTGTTTTCAGTGCATCAACTTCTAAATGGAAGTGTACTGTATGCTTGTCTCCTGCTTGTGCCTGGTGGGATGTTTTTCTTCTGACCACAGAGAGTTGGCAAGAATTTCCCACAGGTTTTGTTGTTTTATGCCATATTCTTTGAGTTTTTCCTTGTTGGAGAAGACTCTTAGCTCACCATCTATCTGAAAAGATTATTTGGGAGAGTAGATGAATCTTGGTTTGGCATTTTTTTCTTTCAACTTTCAAAAGATGTTACTCTACTCTCTCCTCCTCTTCATGGTATCTGCTGATAAGTCTGAGTATATTCTTACCTGAGCACCATTGTATGTGACTATTTTTTTTCTCTTGCTGCTCTGAAAATTTTCTTTTACCCCAACATTGCATAATTTAACTATTATGTGCCTTGGTACATTCTTCCTGGGATTTAGTCTAATTGTTGGTCTGTCTGCTTCCTGTATGAATGTCTAATTCTCATTCATTAAGGCAGGGAACTTTGCTTCCAGAATTTCCTCCTTAATTTAGCTGTTGACTTCTTAATTGTGTCTTGTTCTGGTAGAACAATTATTTGAATATTGTACCTCTTCATAGCATCTGTAATTCTTCTCAGGTTTTCTTTGGCCTATTTGATTACCTTGTTTGACTGTTTTTCCTGATTGTTGAAGTCTATATGGTTGTCCTTGAGATTGCTGGTAATATTCTTCACCAATTCTATTCTGTTTTTTGAGATGTTATATTGTGTTTTGTTCTTTTTACCCCTTCCATTAGTTCTTATGTTTCACTTGTTATATGGACTTTATTCCCTCCATCATGGACTTCATTCCTTCTATCTTGGACTTCAATTTCTCTATCATTTTATTCTTATTCTCTGTTGTTCCTCTCATATCCTGAATTACTCCTAACAACATTCTGAAGATTTCTTTTTTGTTGCAGATGAACGCCTGTTTCTTCTATGAGCATCCTTGAGTTTAGAACTTCATGTGAAGTTGTGTTTTATTTTTCTTGTTGAGGGTGTGGACATATATTGTTGTCTGTGTGTTGTTTGGAAGAACTCAGCACCATGTTCCAGAAAAAACGAAGGGCCCTGAACTCTTTCTCTGTGTGACTGGTAAGAATGGTTTCACTTTTCCCTACTGTGGTGGATTAGAGTGCTGTGTAGGTAAGGTGCTGCAGGGACTCTGATCAGCAGTGTTGTGGGGACCTCAGAGGATGAGTTGAGGCCAGCTACTGTAGGTATGCCATTGGGTCAGGTTATGCAGTCCTGCTGCTTGGGCACAGGCCTGGTCTGGTCTGTCTGGTCACAATTTGCAGTCTTTTATAGACTCTCTTGGGCCTTAACTAATAGAAACAGTTTTGGGCCTTGGCTATGGCTTTCAGCACCTGAGGACTTTTTGTTTTGTTATGTTAAACTCCTAGACTGTGCTCTGGGGAATAGAGTCCTGCCTGCCTTGCTTTGTTAGTGCTATGCTAATGCTTTCTGTAGCTTGCAGTCATAGTTACCAAAAGTAGCATAGCATGGAAATGAAAGTGTTACTAGATTTTTTTCTCTTTTTAAAATGGGCTTGTAGGGTACCCTGATATCAGGGATATTCTGTGCTGTTTCCCAGAGAATGGGACCAGGTTATCTGATTAGGTCTGAAATCTCCCCTAACTGTACCCCTGTGTCACTCAGGCTCTCTCCTGCACAGCTCTGCAGGCTGTGCTCCAGAGATCTGTGTTCTCTCATGGGTACCTATCTCAGGTACACTTCAACTGCTGTAAATTAGTGTCTAATTACCTATCATTACTCATGATAGCAGATGTGGATCTGGGAACAGGAAGAAAGACAAGGGGAGGAGAAATGTAAATCCCAAGTATACAGGAGTAGGGTGGAAAGTCGAGAAGAGAACTCTGGTATGAGGTCTTGTGGCTAGTACTAGGAGTCTCTCTGTGAGTCTGAGATTATGACCAACTTCAGACAGCAGGCTGGGAAAATTACTGCATGCTGTAGGTCTCAGATCTCATGTGCAGGAAGGAGTGGTGGATGCCGTCCTGCTGGCTCTGGTGAGGAACTAGCAGAACCTGAGGGCAGAAGCCATGAACTTAGAGCATTTCAGTGAGTTATCATGACCGAAAATCACAGAGGCAGATCTGAACCAGACCCTAGTACACTGAATCTATTATTAGAACCCAGCCTCCCAATATTGACCTCCTTATCTCTCAATTTTCTGATCTAGCAACATGAGCACCACATGTTATATATAAAACACCTTAAGGAAGCTAAAGATGGAAATAAATCCTGTGTCATGAATTCAACGACTTAGCTTTTGTTGATCAATCCCAAATTGATCTACTTATTCAATCTTTGTCAAATTTCCAACTTGATTTTTTTTACAGAAATTGTCAAGCTGATCCTAAAATTTATAAGAATATTCAAGAGACCCAGAATAATCTAAACAATTGGGAAAAATAAGAATAAAGAAGAAAGTTGAAGGTCTCATTCTTCTTTATTTCTGCACTTCCTACAAAGCTACAGTAAACAAGACAGTGTGTATTGCTATAGGAAAGGCACATATTAATGAGATAAAATCCAGAGTTCAGAAATAAACCTTACATTATCAACCGATACTTTACAAGAGTGATATAGGAACAATAGAATCTTTTCTAGGAATGATCCCGACAGAGTGGATAGCCTTATGCAAAAGTATAAAGTTATAGCTTTTTCCTCACAACATTCAGGAAAATTAACTAAAAATGAATTAAAGGTATAAACTTAACAACTGAAATAATAAAATTCTTTTTCAAAGACAGATATCAGTCCTCATGATTGTGAGTTTATTAGGGAAGTTAGCAGGTTAAAATTTGAATGAGAAATTATCACAACACAGTTTTTTAGAGTAGAGGAAGTCCATGGGCAGATGAATTTCTGGCCCCTCGCGTCTTGACCTGGCCCCTACCCTGCTTATGACAAAACTCTTAGGACTGCCAATAAATGTCCAAAGGGCATGCCACTCCACTTTAAGCCTCAACCTGGAGGCATACAATTTAAATTGCATGATCATCAAACCCAGCTCTCTCAATTAAATTCCCAGCGCTTCCCCCTAATACTCAGCCTTACTAGCTCTGTGGGCTGGGAAACCCATTGCTCTAGCTCATGCTCCAGCTCTTGATTCTCCTTTTTCAATTCTTCTGCCTGGCTGCTCTGTTCCTTTGCTCCTCACTTTCTGCTCTTCTGCTCTGGCCAGAGTTTCTACACCTCTGGCATCAAAGCTTTCTCTTGCATGAAGGAGGTTCAATGCACAGGAGTCCTGGGGTTCAAAGGACTGGATCTAAAGCTGGCTCTTCTCTCTTGCTGGGATTGAGGACTGAAATGGTTTAATATAGAGTTAGCACAGGATCCACAGATTTTCCTTCAATAAGTAAATGACATAAAGTGATGTCTGCCACAAGCCTTATAAATGCATGTTCATAGCAACATTATTCACAATACCAAAATGAATAAGCAAATCAAATGCCTACCAACTTGAAGAATGGATAAAAGATGGCATATCCATACAGTAAAATATTACTTTAGTAATATATAAATTTAAAATACTGATACATGCTACAACATGAAAGAACCTTGAAAACATGAGGCCACTCACATAGAAGTGCATACTATGTGGTTTTATTTCTGTGAGTCTATTCTATCTCTATAAAGTCTTGAAGAGAAAGCATATCACATTGAGAACTAAGGTGCCTCAAGCCATGACCATACCTCATTTGCATGTAAACATTGGACATTGAATAAGGAAGATCATAGAAAAATTGATGCATTTGGACTGTGGTGCTGGTGGAGAATACTGGAAGTTCCATGGACTATCAGAAGAACAGACAAATCTGTCTGTGAGAATGTGTCGTCAGAATGCTCCTTATAAGCCGGGCATTCTTTGGACATATTAGTAAGAGATGCCAGTCCCTGGGAGTGGGGGGGAACCCTCATGTTTGGTAAAGTAGAAGGGCGGCAAAAAAAGAGAAAGCCCCTTGATGAGGTGCATCAACATCAATGGGCTAAACCATAACGATTGGGCGGATGGGATAGGTCCAGGCAATGTTCCTTTCTGTTGTTCTCAGGGTCCCTATCAGTGGGAACCAACTTACTTACACCCAATAGGGACAGTATGTTAGTCCAGGTAGACTAGAGAAATAGATTCATGAACAGTCACATGAGTATAAGAAAGAGTTTTATATGCAAGAGCAACTGTACATCAAGAAAACATCCCAACTCAGTCCAGTCCAAGGTCATATGTCCGTTATTAGCCCATATGTCCAATATCAGTCTATAAAGTCTTCTTTAGCGTCACAAAACATATACAGTGATGCTGAATGCAGGAAGATCACAGGCCAGTGGATGCAAAGTCAGTGGTGGTAGAAGCATCTCAGCATTGGCAGGGGTCTCTCTGTGACTTTTCCAGCTTCAGAGGTCTGGTTTCATCCATGTGGCTTGTCTGGCTCAGGGCTTAGGGTAGTTTTATGTATCTTCTCCTCAGGGATGTCTCACGGGAATGAGCCTTATCAGACGAGTGTCTCCAAGGAAGGGAGAGAGTGTATCCTGTTTCCAAGAAGAAATTATCACACATTTCCCAGAACTCTCACAAGAAGGCCATGCCCACACAGATGTCTCATTGGCTATGAAATGTTCAAAATGGGCAGAAGTGTCTGTGAGATGTCCAAAATAGGCAGAAGATATGTTAGTTGTTTTCTAGGGCCAAATGGTGAGGAAGTGGAAGTCGTTAAAGGGTGACAACTTAGAGCTATGGGTATACATTCATATTCACGTCTTATTGTATGTTTAGATTTTCATTGAATCGTATACTTTAAAATCATGAATTGTGTAATGTGAAAGTCTTATTTTTTTTAATGTTTTACCTCTCGTCAATGCGTGAACTTAAACAAGTCTCTATCCTCTCATTGCTGTGGTCCCTACCCTCTCATGAGGATGCTTATGGTTCCTGGTTCACAGGAACATTGGAAAAACAAAATTACTTAAATCATGTAACTGACATGTCTGGTACATAGAAAGCTCTCTAGAGGTTAATTCATTTACTCTCTAGATAAAATATTTTAGAAACATTTCACCTTAAGCTGCATTTTAGGAAAGTTGTTGAAGTTCATCTATCTTTCCCTTTCATAGGATATGAATACAAACCAAAATGACACAGACCTTTTTCTGGAAAGTGTTGAAAGTTCTCAGGCTCTGTTTAACCACAGACCTCAATTTTAAAGGCTACTCTAATAATAAATGTGATATTTTTATTGGGGCTGGGGAGAGGTTTTTCTTTAATTTCCCTAATGTTTATCTCTCCAACACAAAGCTAGAACTATTTATACATTGGTGAGTCTTTCTGGGACAGAAATAGCTGTGTCCAGAACAGGTCATGTTCACAGAAAATCTTGTTCACACCTCATGATATACTCAGATTTTCATTTCTTCCCTTAAACAATGGATATGTGGATTAATGAACTTTTCTGGGAAAAGCATATGAGAACTCATAATTTGTCAGGTTTTAGATGAAGTTTAATATGCAGCTGTAAAGTGTCACCCTAACTCCCTTGGGAGGACATCATAACCTGTTTTGTTAAGTCACTTCCCTCCTTTCAGACATCTGGTCCATAAAAACAGCTCCATATCTTTTGAGACTATAAATGGCACAAATGTTCCAATTGTTCTCATTAGAGCATTGCTGGATCTGGTCTGCTGAGAGCTGACCAAAAGCCTTGGTCTCTGGCATACACAAAGTGTGACCCTGCCCAGAGCTCTGATGTTATGTAGAGAAAGAGCCAGAAGGTTGGACATTTGACTGGTCAGCCTTTGCATGTCTCTGGCACCCCTTGCCAAATGCTCTCAGCCCACAGTCAGTGGAACTACAGGTGCTCTGTGAAAGGTCTCGCCATGCATATGAGAGCCCGAATCAAAGAACAAGAACAACTGACACAAAATCTGATGTTACTACCATCACTAAACCCAAAGGCATGACCCAATGTAGAGGGAGAAACCTGTCAGTGGACATTTTCCTTAGTCTGTGCAAGCTCTGGTAGTAGAGTGGTTATGCATTGGGTTGCTGGTCCCAACATCAGCAGTCTCAAACCACCAACCTGCTCAATGGGAGAAAGATGAGGCTGTCTATTTATATAAAGGGTTATAGTCTCAAAACCCCCAGGGGCCATTCTACCCTGTCCTATAGGGTCAGCGTGAGTCGGAACCAACTCAATGGCGGTGAGTTTGGAGTTTTGCATGCATGTGCAGCACAGGAACTTATGCTTCAATTGGACCAGTAAGGTCAAAGTGAAACTGACAAAAAAAGAAGCAGTACTCATGGTCCAGGGAGAGAAAGCCTGTCTACCAAAGGTTAGAAAGAGAGAGCACAAGTATGACTATTTAGTTCAGGATGACCAGGGCAAGGAAAATGGTGTCACACCTAAAGGTATTGCAACCCTTAGGTCAGGGCTAGTTGTCAAGTTGATAAAACATGTCTACCAAACTTTGAACAAATGAAGTATTCCTCTCCTTGACCTATTATACAATGCCTGGAGCTTCTAGAGCTGCTTCTTTTTTTTTTAATACTCCGATGTATTTTATGCGTAGCCTATTTTTGCTCAGAGCAACCCTGGTAGTGTAGTTGCTACATATTGGACTGCAATCCACAAAGTCCAAAGTTCAAAACCACAAGGCTGTCTGGGGAGAAAGACAGGGCTTTGTACTTCTATAAAGAGTTACAGTCTTAAGCAACCAGTAGAAACAGTTCTACCCAGCCCTGATGGTCAGGAGTCACCCAGAGTCAGAATTGACTCAATGGTAATGAGTTTACTTTATGCACAAGCAGTTTGTAACTAGCTGCTCGCCTAAAAGTGGGCAGTTCACATCTACTTAGTGACTTCACTGGATTAAAAACGGACACAATGTCTTTCATAAAGATAAAGCCAACAAAATCCGGTGGGTAAATTCTGTTCTGTAATTCTGAATCACAATGAATGAGAATCAACATGATCACAGTGGGATAATTTAAGGCCGTCCCTGGGATTTACCAGCCTCTCTTTTCAAGTGTTCAGAGAATCCTACCCAGACATCTTTTTTCCTTTGTTTTTATTAGTTTAAATAAGCCAAGAAACTTTTTTAGCACCAAGAGTACACAGAGTAGACGCTCCCTCAGTTTCAGATTCATCCTTTTTACTCATTGTGAAGATGAATAGAGTTGACTCTTGACACCATAAACAGACCACATGTTAGCTCAGGTTATGTTGGAATATAGCGTCACATCCTTTTTTTCATGTGGTAAATGTCCTGAGGGCCATCTCTAACTCCACTGGCTTTCTAATTGCTGTGACGAAGGAGTCAGACATGCGACCATCTCTCTTCTTTACCTATTCTGACACCAACCATTCCCACCTTGGTATTCTACTTCTGTGCTGATTTCAATAATTCATTATAATGGCCACACAGAGCTCACAGACAATCCTCACAATTATAGGGATATACTAGGGAAGTTAATAAGTTATCACCAAGTCAGGGTCAGGAAGCAGTAATGATAAGTCATTGGTCCACCAGATCATCCCTCTTCAGCCAGCAACCTAGTGTCTCTATGGTCTTCAGCTTCTCAGCCATGTGATCTCTTAACTTCTTCCTCTGTAAGCAGGAAGCCAGCCTACCTGTGGCTCCGTCCCACAGGCCCATAGTCTTGGGCCAGGGGAGGAGAAAGGATCTGAATGTCTCAGCACTGCTCCTCTGAGTCTCAAGGTCACATTCCCCAGGCCCTCTGGACTCAGCCTCAGCCACTACATCTGGAATGTGCTCGTCTGGTCCTGAGCTTTCTCTCTCTGTTCCTCCTTCAAAGATGGCTCACTCTTATAACCAAGGGAATGGTAGCAAAAGCGACCTGCCGCCTGCTCCCTCATTAGTGATGGATAGACCTTATTTGCATAGTCCCAACCAATCATTTGGTGGGGGCTACAGAGACTTGAATAGAAGAAATATTAAGACACTTCATTCCCCTTTACCACAAAGATTTGTAGAAAATAAGTAATTTTCCAGTGCATTCTTATCATTTATATGTACTCAAGATTCATTGTAGTCAACACAAATGAATTGTGTCTGAAGAATATGACCCTGGGAGGGCCATTGTTTCTAGCCACACATTTCAGCAGATCTCACCAAATATTTACTCGATTTAAACCTCCACTAAGTCACAAATGAATCAAAAGAGACTTTAAAAGTTTGTGGGACATTTTAATGATCTGTTAGTTAACTTTTTCATGAACTTTTGAAGCCTTCTACAAAGAGCTGAATTTTCTATAGAAACTAAAATTATTTAGAATCATGATAGGGTATTTGAAATGGCCTATGGACCCTGACTGACTTCCTTCAACTTCTTGAGGGGGAGAAAGACCATAGAGAGACTTGGGTGGTAGCTAAGAGAGGTGTTGCTGTAGATACAATGACTGTTTCATTATTATTTCCTGACCCTGTCAGCGGTATCCTATTAACTTCCCCATTATATCCATTAACTGTGAGGATTGTGAGTTCTCTGTGTCCATGATCAGGATCAATTTACCAAGTCTTTTGTCTATGGATGAAAGTCAGACATATCTCCATTCCCAACCCTTCTACCAATTCTAACACCAAGCATACCTCCCATAGCAATCTCTACTTCTCTGGTGGGTTTACTACATAAAAAACATTGTGTAACAATGTATTCCAACACAACCTGAGTTAATATGTGGTCTGTTCGTGGGGTCAAGTGTCAACTTTATTCATCTTCAAAATGGGTGAAAAAGATGGATCTGGAACTGAGGAGAGCTTACTGTGTGTGTTCTTGGTGCTAAGAAAGTTCCTTGGCTTATTTAAACTAATCAAAATGAAGAAATAAGATGTCTGGGTAGGATTCTGTGAGCACTTGTTAAAAAGGCTGGCAAATTCTGGGGTGCCTTTAAATTATCCCACTGCCATCAAGTTGATTTTGACTCATTGTGATTCCATGCATAACAAAGCAGAATTTACCTACTGGGTTTTCTTGGTCATATCTTTATGAAAGAGATTGTGTCTGTTTTTAATCCAGTGAAATCACTTAGTCGATGTGAACTGCCCACTTTTAGACTAGCATCCAGTAACAAACAGCGTCCTGTCAGGGAGTAAATCCTTTCAACAATTTTAAGCAATGAGATACATGATCAGCTTCAGGTATAATTTTGAGATAATTTGACTAATCAGGAAGAAAAAATGCTATCAAAATTATCCATCCATCTATGTTTTGGCCTGATTGGTTAAGTCGTAGACTTCAGGGAGCAAGGGGTATTTGAGTAAGCTTAAGAAAGAGGTAAGAATTTTCTGAGTCATTTGGAAACCAAAGGATGGTCTTTTTTTGCTACCAAAAGGGCACATAAAGCCCCCATTCGTGTCCTGAGGAATCATGACTTTCAAATTTCTCAGCTTGCTTCCAACACCATGTGACCAGAATTAGGTTTGTTGAAATATTAGACAGTAAGACAGCATTTAAAACTGCATTGTCTCCCTTGAGTGCCCAACTTACCTTCTGCGAGCATCACTTTTATCACCCAGCAGGAGATTCAGGGGGCACTGTCCCAGAGTGGTCAAAATGGGACTGTGGGACCCTATTTTTGCTGCAGTAGCAAGCAACCCCAATTGCTCACAAAATAAAAACATTTCTAATAGTATTTCACAATGATGGTGGCTTTGGGCTAGCTACGTTTGTCTAAGCTCCGTGTCATCTTATTCCAGAACCCAGGTTGTAGGTATATTCTCTATATCAGGACCTGAGATTCTCATGACAGAGGGCAGAAATTGAGTCATGGCCAAATCATAAGACTCACATGTAGAACTTGCTTGGACATGACAAAGCATCTTGTCTGCACACATTTTTTTCGGAGCAAGGCATGTTATGGGACCAGGCCCTACATGAAAGAAGGATGGACAGCCTCCCATAAGATGCACAGCAGGACGCATCACCAGGTGCAGGCTCTGTAGAGTCACTGAAGGAAAGCAAGGCCAATGTGAGTCCATCTATTGCAGGAGTATTATGGGTTGAAGGATTTCTGCATCAAGTGGTAGCAACCACTCCTACCATGCCCTCTGCCTCAAGACTCTGGATTTATTTCCAAAGTTGATTATGCTGGTCCCTCTTGTCCATGTCCTCCCTCCCACCCCAGTCTTGTGCCCATGGTCATATGGAAGATGTTCATCAAGTCTCCACTCACTGTCTCTCCTCCCTCTGAGCAGGTGGACAGCAGGACCATGGAGTCCTTGCTCAGCAACCTGTGAAAAAGGCATTCAGCACCGGGAGGTGACCTGCATGTTCCAGCTGCCGAATGGCACTCACATCATCACACGGCCCCTCTACTGCTCGGGTCCTCAGCCAACACCTTTACAGAGTTGTGAAGGCCAGGACTGCCTCTCCATCTGGGAGGCATCAGAGTGGTCACAGGTGGGTGCCTGGGCTTCCAGCAGGTGGGGGGAAATCAAGTGGATCTCAGGGTCTGGTTCACAGAGACCTCTGTGAGTTGTCAACTTGTCGCATTGAATCATAGTTCTTGCCCTCCCAAATGACTGCAGAGTTGCCTTCTAGACCATGCATTCTTCAGTTCCATCTTAGATATGACACATTCCCCCTTGTTTTAACTATGCTAATCCCACACTACAAATTACTATTTGAACCAATTTCTTATGACAGTTTGTGTATGTGTGTGTGTGTGTGTGTGTGGTGTGTATCCCTGGGTAGCACACATAGTTAAGGATTCAGCTGCTAATCAAAATGTTGTTGGATACTGTGTTAGTCCGGGTAGACTAGAGGAACAAATTCAAGGACATGCATATTGATATAAGGAAAGGGTTTATATACAAAAGGAATGGGACATGGAGAAAGCATCCCAGCCCAGTCCAGTCCAAAGTCATAAGTTTGATATTAATCCATATGGCCGAAATCAGTCTATAGAGTCTTCTTCCGACTCACGAAGTCACAGGTCAGTGGGTGCAGAATCCCGGTGCTGGCAGGGCACCTCGCCTCCAGGGCTCAAGCTCCATCAACAGCAGAAGAAACTCATCGCTGGCAGAGGTCTCCATCTGGCCGCCCCAGCTTCAGAAGTCTGGCTCCATCAGGGCAAAGCTGTGTGTTCTCTCTGCCGGCTCCTCCAGCTTCTTGAACGCTACCAGCTTGTCTTGTCCGTGATTAATCGCCTCTGAAACTAACTCCCAACAACTGGGGAAGATAGCTTCTCATCTTCACGAGGGACTATCGCAAGATTTCCCAAGAGTCTCAGGTGAAAGCCATGCCCACATAGAGGCCTCATTGGCTACTCAATGGCTATCTGCAGATTAACAGGCTAGACTCCACCCCTACATTTCAATCAAAATTAACATACGCACATGACTGCCACGGATACCCTCAAAACAATTGCCCTAAGACTCCCTTCTAATTTGCAACTGAAGCTACCCCCAGAGACCACCTTGCAGTGAGATAATAAACAGAACTATAAAATAATAGCACTCCAAAAAATGTGCTCCTTATAAGAGACAAAAAGGGAAATGTCTTCCCCAAAGAAAAGGTGAAAAAGTAGAAAGGGTCAGGGAAATTGGATAAATGAACATAGAGAACCCAGGGTGCTGACATGTTTCAGGGATCACAACCCATATCACAAAGTAATTTGTTTATGAACTTGTATTTTAATTAATTGGGATTAATACATATATTGAATCATACCTTAATTCAATCACATCTGACAGAATTATACACTGACTACCACAGTCAGCTTACAAATACTCTTTTTCTATATGAACCTCTTGACATAATCACCCCTTCACCCTGCCATCAATTCTGTGTCCACCTCAAACTCCTCCCCCCAAAATCTGTTATTCTATTTGCTAACTTGATAGGTTCATCAGTCCTGGTTTTCATGCACCAAAAAAAAAAAAAAAAATGAAAAAACACATACCACAACTTCAAAAGGATAATGACATTGCACTCTTGAGATACCCCCTAATATGTACAATCAAAAACCAAACAAAATAATACAACCCCCACATGCATAAGATTTTGGAAACCAGATCAGGTCCAGCATGCATATAGAGGGGGATCTGCTGGCATGGCAAACTTTAGCTGTTGTTTATGAACTATTCTGAATGTAAAATTACTTTTTCTGGGTAAGGCTTCACTTAAAGCACAATAAAATATTGAAAGAAAGAGAGATTTAATGAGATTTTAAATTTTGCGATAAACAACAAGGAATGAAGTACTTATACTTACTCTCATTATTTATTTAAAAAAATGTGAGTTGCATTTGAACCTACCAAGAGGCACCTCAGTAGACAGTTTTGGTGATCTGTCTTAAAAAGATCACAGCCATAACAACCTTACATAGCACAATTCTACTCTGTAACCATGGGGTGACCATTACTCAGAATCAACTTGACAGAATCAATTTGATGACAACAGGCTTGTCTAGTCAGGATGAGAGGAGGGTCATTAACAACTTACAATATGTAGAAGGCACAATCTTGCTTGTTGAAAGGGAGAAGAGTTTGAGATGTTCGCTAATGTAAATCAAAGAATAAAGTGATGGTCAGTGAATAAGGTGAATTTCAATGTTAATAAAGAATATTGAAAGTACCAGAGGTTGTCAGAAGAACAAACAAATCTTTCTTGGAAGAAGCATTGTCATAATATTCCTTAGGAGTAAGGATGACAAGAGCATTCTCACATACTTTGGACATATTACCAGTAGGATCCAGTCCCTGCTGGAGGACATTGTGTCTGTTAAACTTGAGGGGTAAATAAGATGGGTTGACACAGTGGTTGCAACTATAACAAGAGTTGACTTCTCCCTCCTTTGTTGTATTTTCATTCTGATGTGATCTGTTTGGAAAGATAATATCAAGACTTTCATTGAACTTCATGGTAATCTGTGCAAAGTTGTCTTAAGAACAATGCAGGGGTTTGGGCACTAACCACCCATTGCCATGAAGTCAATTTGCAACTATCATTCTAAAGCCTGTTGATCTAAAGACTACAGATGACATGAAAATTGATTAACACATATTTTGTATGTTACATGTATAAGGGATCTTCAAAAAAGTGCATAGAAAATGTATATTATGAAAAAACTATGCATAGATTTCCCCCCAAATTGCACAGAAATAAATTCACAATACTTCTTAAAATGTCTGAAAAATGTTAATTAAAAAATATGTCTGAACAAGAGCTAGTTTGAGGCACTAAGAAAAAACATCCATTTGAAAAGTGTCCCTACTTGAACAAGATGGTTCTGTTAAGATTGAAAATTTTATAGAGAAGCTGGAGTAGAAGAATGACAAAAGCATTGATTGTTTTATAAAGAAAATTGTGAGGACAGTGCCCCAAAGGAATAAGCAGTACAAATAAATGGACAGCTCATTTTAAGAAAGGGAAAAACAATAGTGAAGATGAAGCTCAAAATATCATTTTGCAAGGAAACAATCTTTGTGCCCTAAATGAAGAAAACCAATGATTGACAGCAGAAACAATAGCCAGCAGCACAGATACCTCAATAGCTTACACAATTCTAACTGAAAAATTAAATTTGAGCAAACCTTCCACTAAATCGGTGCCAACCTTTTGCGGCCCAGATCAGCTACAGGAGCTTTTGATGGAATTTCTTGGTGAGATCAAGAACCTGAAGCATTTCTTCAAAGAAGTGTTAACAGTTTAATATAATCTCAGAATTATACAATCCTAAAGACAAGACACAATCAAAACAATTATTACCAAGAGGTTGAAGTTGTCCAGTCAATACAAAAATAGACCATTGTAGCATGGCAATCCTTTTTTGGAATATGCAAGGCATTTTGCCTCTTAACTTTCTGGAGGATTTGGGCTAAGCCCCGGTGGCGTAGTGGTTGTGCGAAGGACTGCAGCCCACTGGGCTGGCAGTTCAAATCCAGCAACAGCTCTCCAAGAGCAAGGCTGGGCCTCCTACTCCCACCAGAGGGCAGTGATGCAAAAAAAAAAAAACTTTCTGGAGAATCCAAATGACACCTGCTTATTATGAAAGTGTTTTGAGAAAACTAATCAAAACTTTAGTTTAAAAAAATGTACAAGAAAGATTCACCAGAAATTATTTCCCCACCAAAACAACATTTCTACTCATTCTTCTCATCCAACAGGACACAAGAGTTTCAATTGGAAATTATTATTAGACTTCCACCTTAAAGTCCCAAGTTGGATCCTTCTGATTTCTTTTTGTTTTCTATTCTTTGAAAGTCTTATACAGTCTGGAGCTTGCATGGATTTCCTGAGATGAAGGAGGGATAAATTAAAATATTCATCATGCCTAAAAAACAGTCTTTAAAGGGCACCCATTTTTCTTCAGTTAATAATGTAAAATAAGGCTAAAAGGCTGGTGCCATCTCTTACAGCTGTGTCTTGAGCTTTATGAAGTTTATGTTGAGAAATAAAGTGTATGTTTCTTATTTTTAGCTTTTAATTCCATGCTTCACGAAAATTTTGAAGTCCCCTTGTATTTTATACTGCACCCACATAAAGCTACTTTTTAAATATGAAATAGAGTGTTTGGTAAAAGCGCCACATTCTAGTGCCTGCTAGCATGGCCGTAGCAATAGCGTCATGAATGTCTTTTTTTCTAAACAATAGTTGTTTTGCTAAATTCATTTATCTCGACGTCACAGGAAGCCACAACTGCAGACCTCAATCTATAGTACGTATCAAGAAATTAAATTTTTTTCTTGTCATGTTATGACTTTACTCTGCTTCTCGAGAGCATGTCCAGCATCACTAGTGGCACAGGGTTTACAATATTGTGCTAAGCATGATGAAAAATACCCAAGAATCACAAAAGGTCATGAGTTACCATTCAGTTGATGAGAGAGAAGAATCGCTGACACGGAGATGATTAGTGTCACACTTATTTTCTCTTTAAAATCTGTGTTTGATGGACCAACCCCATTTAAGTGCATGTTATTCAAAGATCAACTGGATGGTTCGAGAACCTGATGGCAGAAGAAGCGTTTGTCATGTGGCCATCAGAGCTCCAAATCTCATGCCACAACGCATTATCTTTTAACTTTGAAGACCCGTCCTGGAAATGTTTTCATGGATGATATTATCCTTACAGGCCCATTTTACATTACTGATTTTGACTTTATAGCTATAAACCAAGACAAAACAAAATCACTGAATAAAGGACAAGCTTTGCTCAGGTCCTGCACCATAAGTATTTTAAAAATTCAAAAAGGCCTAGTCCAAGACACTCTCCAGTGTGGAAACTATTTTTAAAGTTACTTTTTATTGCCAAACAGTTGGAATTATTTTGAATAAGAAAGTATTCAGCCCAGTCTTAATGAACAAAAACACTGCCCTTGGCAGTTCTGAAAAGGAGTTTGGTTTTCAGACAGATTTTGACAGGAACCTGTTGAGAGGTTTGAGTCTTTAACTTGCCCTTTGGGCTCACTTAGGAAAGGAGGGAGTTTTGAACCATTTTCTAACCTATTTTTCCAATGTGTACTTATGTTTGTAAGTGAAACCCTCAGCTATTTTCTCTCTTTCTCTTTGGCTGCATGCTAGAGGAGAGGGGATGTGTAAGCAGTCCTCTCCCTCACTATCAGGTGAGCCTGAAGGTCCTTGATCTAAATAAGATTTATGTGTCAGGACATCCACACTGTAAATTGTTCACTGAGATTCTCTTAAGTGAAAGGTCTTCTTACCAAAATAGCCAAGCCTGAAACTGTCCATTCTTATTATAGCACTAAAGAACACTACTTTGGAAAGCATGAGACAAGTACAGCAACATTTAAATAAATATTTGTATCTATGTAGAAGTCAATATAGGAGTGTTCACCTACTAACAGGAGGAAAAGTGTAGCAATCTTCTTCTTCTTAGAATGTCACCCATTGAAAACCATATGGAGTCTTCCAAGTCTTCTCTGATACACATCTGGTCACCAGGAGCTGGAATGTATTCCACAGCAACTGGTTTGGCTTGGGTGATGAAAATGGTTACCACTTCCAGCTGCTAACTAAGAGGTTGAAGGTTGGAGGTTAGAGTCCTCCCAAAGGTGCCTCAGAAGAAAACCAACCGCTATGTACCCAAGCTCTAATTCGATGCACACAGTCACCATGTGTTGTACAGCACTCAAGGCAACTAGTTTTATATTTATATAATCATCTATGTACAGCTATCTCATCGGCTCCTCAGTTACGAACAGCTATCTTATCTGACATCTATTTTACACAATAATGAAGTACATCTGGTTGTAACAGACACCAAGGTGAGTGTATTAGTGGCTATAAAGGTTAAGCCTTATGTTTCAATTTGGGTAAGCGATTAAGTCTCAGTAGTTTGACAGTTATGTAATGATGTAATTTGTCGATTATGTAACAATAAGATCATAATCCATTTTGTGATTTGATGTGGGCGTTCTCCATTGTCATATAGCATCAATGTTGACATAACAACCTGGTCTTTGGAACCCAACCATGTCATAAACAAGTGGTAGCTGTACATGGATAATGTACATGCTTAATCCTAGACTAGGGCCCACACTAGTTTGTCTAATTCTGGTTCTGCTTAGGCGGGAACAAAATTATCCTCACTTGGATGAAAATCAACTTGGAGTCAATCCTTTCCCATAATATTCTACCAAATCTGGGGTTTTTGCAACTTTTCTGTTTGTTAAGACACACACACACCCTCTTCTTTCTTTCTTTGGAAATAAATAGGCTTCCTTGTCCTCACTGGGGAGTTTTAGTGATGCAGTTCAGAATTAGTGATCGTTATTGATAATGATCTTTACCTCCATCTATTTTCTCTCAATTCAGTTAGAATGAGGATCATTTGGAGGGGAGTAAAAGGCAGCGACCCTCCCCTGTCATTGGCTGCCAGATCCTTCCCTGCACCAGAAGCAAAATGAGAAACTGGCCATGAGTCCCTTCCTGTGCCTTCTGAGAGGCAGCATCAGCCCTAGAAACTGCCTTTCTAAGTTCAAAGGGCTCTAGCAAAGGAGTTGCTAGTCAAAAGTAACAAAACAAGAGTTGGTCAAGTAGTTGGGTCCTTTATTCAACATCTATTGGTTTGGGTGATGAAAATGGTTAATACATTGTGAAGAAATTGCTGAAGATAATTTTGTACCGCCACAAAGTGTAGTGAAGAATACAGATGGTGGCTGGCTATCAAAAAGAATAGTATCTGAGGATATTAAAGGCATGTCTTCAAACAAGCAGCCATATAATTGAGATGTCAGCCAAGTCCACATGGATGAAGCACATCAGAGCTTAAACTGTGAACACTGAATTTGCAAAAGGAAATGAATGACAGTGGGAACCCAAAATACCTTTGCAAGGTTCCTACACGGGTTTAGCCTTTGATGAATTCCCTCTGCCCATATTTGAGGGATGTAGATAGTCCTGCTGTCAAGAGAGAATATCATAAACGCAATTGTAACATATGTCATTAGGTCAAAATATACCTGGTCATTTGATCTCTCTTCTGACCCATTTAAAGTGTATCCTAGTTTTTATATACTTCCTGCATTTTTCTCAAGTGCACTTTTTCCCTCTGATTTATTTCATTGGGTTTTTTCTTATTAAATCATTTTATTGGGGTCTCATACAACTTCTATCACAATCAATATATACATCAATTGTATGCAGACCACATTTGCACATTTGTTGCCATCATCATTCTCAAAACATCCTCCTCCTACTTAGACACCTGGGATCAGCTTCCTATATTCCCCCCTCCCCACACCTCTCCCTCATGAGCCCTGGATAATTTACAAATTATCATTATCTTGTTATATCGTCCACTGTCCAGTGATGGTGCCCAGATATCAAAAGATGTAGCATCTGGGGTCTTAAAGGCTTGAAAACAAACAAGCAGTCATCTAAATCAGAAGCAACAAAACCCACGTGGAAGAAGCACACCAACTTGTATGACCACGAGGTGTCAAAGGATTTGGTTATGAGGCTTCAAAGAACTAAAAATCATAACATTGCATGCCCATCTTCCTGATATGATCACTGATGACAAATGTGTGCATAAGCAAACATGATGAGGAAAGCTGATGATGCCTGGCTATCAAAAGATATAGCGTCTGGGGTCTTAAAGGCTTGAAAGTAAACAAGCGGCCATCTAGCTCAGAAGCAACAAAGACCACATGGAAGGAGCACACCAGGTTGTGGGACCACGAGGTATGAAGGTATCAGGTATCAGGCATCAAAGAGCTAAAAATTATATCATTATAAATTAGGGGTAGTACAGATTGGGGACCCAAAACCAATCAATAGGTGAAGCGACATCCCCTTACAGAGGGGTCTCAGGGAGGAGATGAGCCAGTCAAGGTACAGTGTAGCAACAATTAATTATGCAACTTTCCTCTAGTTCTTAAATGCTTCCTCCCACCCACTATCACGATCCCAATTCTACTTTACATATCCAGCTAGACCAGGGAATGTACACTGGAGCCAGAAAGATCGGAAATTCAAGACAGATGATCCTTTCAGGACCAGTGGTGAAAGTGGTGATACTGGGAGGGTAGAGGGAAGCTGGATAGAGAGAGGGAACCAATGACAAGGATCTACATATAACCTCCTCCCTGGAGTATGGGCAACAGGAAAGTGGGTGAAGGGACACACTGGACAATGGACAATATGACAAAATAATGATAATTTATTCTTGGTTTTTTTTTAAAGAAAAAATTTAATTATTCTTTTTAAATTTTTAATAAATCATTTGTGGGGAGGCATTTACAACTCATAGCAATCCATACATCCATTGTGTCAAGCACATTTGTACATATGTTACTATCATCCTTTTCAAAACATTTTCTTTATACTTGAGTCCTTGGTATCAGCTCTTCATTTTTCCCTGCCTTCCCCACCCTCACACCCTCATGAACCCTTGATAAATTGTTTTCCTATCTTACACCATGCAGTGTCTCTTTCACCTGTGTTTCTGGAGGGTTTATATGTTTATCATTGCGATCAGCTTCTGCTTCTTACTCCCATCTCCTCCCCTAATTATTATTCTTGTTTTTATATTTTGTGTGTTTTCCAGTATATGAAGTCTGGGATAGGTAAAGCTATAGAAAAAGTGGCTGGATTAGGGATTTATTGGAGGCACGAAAAGGGGGAGGCTGGAGGGAAATGGAGAACTAATAACAAATACAAGAGGGGAAGAAATGTTATGGGACTAATTGTGGTGATGACTATACAACTCATTAACAAGTCTGACCTGTGAAAGTATGATATGTGACCCATGTGTCAATAAAACTTTTTTAAGCAATTAGCTGGAAATCCAGTATCTGTAATTCAGAGGGAAGGGACAAAGAAAGATAGATAAAGATAAAGTAGGAACACAAGCAGAAATGGTGAGTAGGCTCATAGTTCCAAGAGCAACCACCCATAAGTGTTCTGGAACCAAGGAGGAGCCCAGGAGCCCAGTGGTAAGGACCAAGATGCTGAAATGACCAGGAACAATTTGAACAAAGAGAAGCAGAGTTGGCAACTTGAGCAAAAGCTACTTTTACATGTAAGGGCCCAAAGATCACACAGAGCAGCCCTCCTGGTTCCAACTCTTCGTGTCTCCAAGACCCTGTATGCAAAGTCTCTTGAGATGCACCACTGGCCCTCTGAGACAGTTCCCATCAAGTCAATTCTGACTCATGATGGCATATGTATGTCAGAACTGTGTTCCACAGGGTTTTCAGCAGCTGCTATTTTGGAAGTAGAGCTTTCTTCCAAAGGACCTCTAAGTAAAGTAAAATTGCCCACCTTTCAGTTAACAGACAAATGAGTTAGTCATTTGTACCACACAGGGACTCTTCTCAAACCGCAGTGTCCTGCTCCTTACACAACACCCAGCATCCAATGCATTTGTCTCCCAGTCCCCAAGGATGCGACATGGCCATTTCCGAAGTGTTTGTATTTCTTCTCAAGCAAACCATTTGACACTAGTACGAAAAGAACATTCAAAGGGACTTTTAGTTGGAGAACTAAATTGAATTCATAGGAAAAGTAAATCTGGTCACATCTTGGGATAAATAATAACTTCAGAAATATCTCATAAAGAATATTTGTTTTTCATTAGGCACATTTTTCTCCAGAGAGCACAGTGTACATACATTTTTAAAGGTCCAGAAAGTCACTGCTATAAAGCTCAAACCAGACCCATCACTGTCAAGTGGACTCTAGCTCACAGCAACCCCGCAGGACACAATGGTTTCTAGGCCAGGAAGTCTTTAGAGAAAACTTCTACATCTTTCCTGGAATGACTAGGGGGTTGGAACCACTGACCTTTACCTCAGGCCTCTTGGCTTTAATTTTCTCTCCTGGTTCTACCTAGCCCCTATTCCCACTTGCTCAACCCCACAGTCACTCAGCATTTGTTCTTTGATTTTGTCTATTTCATTGGTCTTTTGAGACTGGCAACAGGTCCTAGTTGAACTTTCCAAGTTCACTGAGTTCTTCGTATTCCTCGTTCTTATGACCTTTCCTTCAGGAGCAAACCCCACCTCCATGACCCCTTGACTGAAGTCCCTACAAGGATAAGACTTCTAGAAGTAAGGCCTGGAGACTTTTGAGGAGGAAAACCACACCATCCATACCTTTTTGTCCCACAAATGAACCTGGCACAGAGTAGGGACTCAACAGGTATTGATGGACTTGCACCTAATTGCATTGATCTAAATATCTGAGTGGTTTCTTACAGTGTTCTGCCAACTGTGGTAATGGGACACAAAAACGAAATGTGACATGCACCAACGCTCAAGGAAAATGTGATGCAGCCAGGAGGCCCAAAGATGAGGAGGCGTGCGAAGACTACTCAGGCTGCTATGAGTGGAAAACAGGGGACTGGTCTAAGGTGAGCTCAGCATTTGCATCCCTATTCTGTGAGGGCTACTCTGGGGACTTGGGAGTCAAAAGCTCCGCTTTTGTTCACCGAGGCTATACCATTTGTTTCTTGCTGGAAGTCCCTGCATTGTATGTCTTAGGCAGGAAAGTGGATGCAGCCTAAAGCACTTCCATAGAAGATTCCTGAAGAAAGGATTAGCTGTGGTTCCTAACATCCTCTTGTATGCCTGGCTTCCCCCAGCCACTTTGGGAGTTTGGGTTCTAAAACCAAACTCACTGCCATGGATTCAGTTCTAACCCATAGTGAGCCTATAGGAGAGGGTCAAACTATCCCAAGAGTTTCCAAGACTAATGATGGGAGTAGAAGGCCTGGTCTTTCTCCCATGGAACAGTTTCACACTACTGACTTTGTGACTCACACCAACATGCAGCCACTACGCCACCAGGGCTCCTTCTGGGAGTTTTAGTTCAGGAAGACACAAAGAAGCAACGATCACTTCTGCTCATTGACTTGACAGGCTCATTCAGTGCGAGGTTGTCACCACACCCAAGTTCTCACCTCACATCAAAACCAAACTCTCTGCCACTGAGTTGATGCTAACTCACCTAGGACAGAGTAGAACGATGCCAATGAGTTTCCAAGACTGTAACTCTTCTTGGGAGTACAGCATCTTGTCTTTCTCCCACAGAGTGACGAGTGGTTTTGAACCTCTGACCTTGTGGTTAGCAGTGCAACTCCTTACTACTACCCCCTTGAGGATCATTGTTCACCCCTCTGGACCACTTAAAATGGGAGAAGGGGGAATTCTTATTTCTTCGGTGAATGGTGGTTTTAAAGGAAAACAATAGCTGTCCATGTTGAGAGTAAGATGGGCTTTTTTCTTAACTGAAAAAAACTAAAGTTGTCATTGACTTCCAGGTACCAGTGCATATCTGGAAGGAGCCTAGGTTCACTCCCAAGGGCTAAGGTTCCTTCAGCATTCAAAGACTGCAAGATGCCCAGTTGTCTGGGTATAGTGTAGTGCAAACACCGACACCCCCCGAAGGTGTCAAGACAACCAGCTGCCCTTGAGTCCACTCTGGCTCAGGATGACCATGTGCATCAGAGAAGAACATTCCTCTGTATGACAGTCATGGCTGGGATCTTTTGGAAGCATTGGCCAGGTCTTTCTTTAGAGGGTCTTTGTGTGGATTTAAACCACACGTCTTTCTGTTAGTATGCGTACAAGCCCTGAGAGCTGGAAAGCCCTCGGCAGAAATAGGGAGAATTCATTGCTTGTCAAGTTCACAGAAACACTGTTGCATCCACACATCCTCTTGTGTTGCCATTGGACCCTGTCCTATGTTCTGGGCAGGAGAAAGGAGGGCTGAGTTCCATATTAGCAATGAACAAATATTGTGTCACAAGAGAAGGCAGTTACAGGAAAAATGTTCAATCCTAATACCAGTTATAAAGCCAGTCTCTGCTTTGGTGGGGCCTGCCTCTTTCTCCCCTCTCCCCCCCCCCCATGTATTTTCCTCCCCAAGTAAGGCCCCAATTGCTGTGGCTCTGGTGCCAAGTCACTGTGGTTCAACCAGCATTCCCTAAGCTCCTTCTCTGTGCTGGGTATGTGGGATACAGAGTGGATAAGAACACAATCTGGAGACAGACCGACCGTGCCAACAATAATAGGTCATGAGAAGTCTGCTGGGCAAATATAAAGTCAGTGGTGGGGGACTCAGGCAGCTCTGTCTGCCTGCAGGAGCTCGAAAAGAAAATGCTGCCAGAGGATGGGTAATGGGGGCCCCTGATATTCATCAAAGCTGTAGACTCTTCATCTCTGACTTACCTCCTTGACTCACACAATCTTTCCTAACCAATTTCCAGATGAGGAGATGGTGTGACTTTCTTCCCAGAACCATAGAACTAGAAAATGATCAGATGAAGAATCTTCATTCCCATCTTTTGGTTCTTCACAGAATAGAGTAACGTCTAGGGATGTGATTCCTCATTTGACCAATGAAGAAGCTGAATTCCAATATATCTTCAGCTCTGAGTATTTTAGGCATATACTTCTTATAAAACCAATATCAAACTACTCTTCCAACCCTTTCCCACTGAAAATCTGCCTCTCCCAAATAGGGTGTTGTGTTGTAATATACACTGTAGGGTAAATCTGTTTTTACCATGAAAAATCCTATTGGTTTAGTCACCCCTTAATTGGTAAATAAGAAGTTGAGTTCTTATTAAAATGTTATGTATTAAACTGCACCCCACCCCCAAATAAGTGTAAATCTGAAACATCTATGCCCATGGTTATAGTTTCACTTGGCAGTGGTTAAAGCACTAGGCTCCTAACCCAAGGTCAGCAGTGAGCACACACCAACTGCGGGGGCAGAAAGTGTGGCAGTCACTCCTATGAACATTTCCAGCCATGGAAACTCTACAGGGCACGTTGTCTCTTCCCTTTAGGGTCCCTAGGTGTCAGAATCGACTGAGTGGCAGGACATTTGGGAATGAGCTACCTTTTGTATATTAGTGAGACAGGATTCATATAGTCTCTTGAGCCAATCTCTTGTGTAAAGGAGACTAAACACAAACGCATGATACCCGAAACCCGGTGTACTCTCTCCTATTAGGCGTGTACTCTGAGGAAGGTAAGGGAAAGAGAGAACTTTTTTCTTTAGCACACAAAAGGAGACAGAGACGTTGTCCAACCTCAGATTCTGCCTGTCCTTTGGAAGTGACTAACTGCTTCTCTAGGTTATGCACTGTGAGCTATGAAGCTAACATTATCATAAATTTAGACAGATATCAAACATACGTAAACACTAAGCTTTTAAATGCATTAGCATTTCATTATTAGGTAAGCTTACTTCATCATCAGACTCTCAAAAACCAAACAGCCGCTGAGTCCATTGTAAGTGATAGCAACCATGTAAGTCAGAGCAGGACTACCTGCAAGAGTTTCTGAGGCTAGAGGAGGAGCCTCCTCTTTCTCTTGTGGAGTGACACCACAACCCAACTGCAGAACCCACTATTCCACCATGCCTCCTATTCTCCACCGGAAATGTGACTTTCACTAGGCTTCCGCCACCTTTTACCCATTGCCTTGACCGTTGCCTAAGCTATAAAGTTCAAAAGTAAAAATAGGAATCACAACCCTACTCCAAGAAACCACAAAGGGCATGATGTTTATCTTGAATTTTGAATTGTGGGTGTTAACCTCACATGCAAGCAGATATGGGGACAAAGAGATGCTAAGCCACTTGAAGATTTTTGAGCAGAGGTTCAAAGAGACATTGCCAAGGAATTAAATCCAGTCCCCTGACTTCAAACTCCTAGCCTCATAAACTATGAGAAATAATTTTTTCTTAATCCACTTGCAGTGTTTCTCTGAAAGCACTGGAGGCACTGGATAATTAAGAAAGGGTTGAAATTTAAAGATCAGAGGGCAGACTTGAGAGACACTAGGTCCCTTTCTGGGAGCCAGCATTAACATAGTATGTTAACCAGAACCAGCCTAAGGCTAATTTCCAAAATATGCCCAATTTCACACTTCATCAGACTGACACTAGCCAAGCATGTGGTCCTTCTGTCTCAGACCCTAACCACCCAGAGCTTGGTCTCCACGTTTGAGGAGATGTTTCCAGCCCCTGACAAAGTGGCAAAGACCAAAATTGATGCTGGTTCCAACTGCCTCCAGTTAGTTCAATAATTCACTAGAAAAGCTCCCAGAAGCCACAGTCTACCTATACTTCCATTTTCCCAACATTTTTATAACCAGAAAGAAACATAGCAAGTAAGAAGACACATCAATAAAGATGCCAGAATGAGGCTTCCACTCTCTAGGAACCTGTGACCTTCTCCCATGCATATTCTTCTCGTTGCAGGAAATCCCCTACAACTTCCATCGGGAGGGTGCTTATTGGCTCATTGATAGCCAAGTCGATGCTTGATGGAATTGTTAGATAAGCATGTCTGATATCATCATGTCACCCTCTTTCCTGGGGTTTGAATCCAGAATGGGGTCTATGTAGCTCCACTTCCTTGCACACATGTAAGTGTTGCCTGACTGTTTTAGAAAATAATGGGGAAGGGAAAAAAAGAAAAGAATGGACACCTTGATTGATGCATAATTCCAAGAGATGTTTTCAGGAACCAGAGACAAAAAACCAGATCAAGTTGGTTGTCCCTCACATAGTAACCCAGTAGTCCTTTGCCAAAAAGTCACTTCTCATTCATGCTGACTCCTGGAATTTTGGTGTAGAATTGTGCTCCAACGTGTTTTCAAATTATTTTTCTTTTTTTTGGACATAAATCACCAGTCCTTTGCTCTGCAGTGCCTTTGCATGGAATTGACCTTCTAACATTTCTGTAATCAGCCAAATACATTAACCATTTGTTGTTAATATAACTCATGTATTACATAAAGATAAGTGAATCCTCTATTTGCTATTTCACTTGGGAACGTGAGATAGCCAAAGGAAGAAGGGTCATCAGGAAGGGTGGATAGGTCGGTGAGGGAGATATAGCCTTGGTGTAGAATAATTTTTGCGAGTGAATAAAGCTTCACATGGTTGCAGAGAAAACAGTAGGGCCCAATTTTTTGCTCGACTCAGGGAAATAAGCGTATTGATGGGTGGTGGCAGTGCCTGTCAGCTGCTGTCAAGTCACTCTGACTTAGAATGACTTTGTGTACCACAAAGCATTGCCTGCCTCTGCATCTTCTTTATGACCAGGAGCCTTTTCAAGTCCCTCGTGGCAGCTATTATAACAATCCATCTCATCAAGGCTCTGTCTAGCTGACCCTCAGCCCTTGACTTCGCCAGACTTGTCTCTCTGCAATGATTGACGCCCCCTGATGTCAAAGCTGAACAAACAAATAGGACAATGTTCTGTTTTAATAAGGTTTGTATCAGCTAATTTTTGGAGTAGCTCACCACACCTTCTATCCAGATCATTTGAAAAAAAATATGCTGGTACTTGAAATACTACATTTCCACTCTTCAACAAACTGATAGATGGGCATGGCAAGAAGCAATGGAGTCGTGGAAATTGTCTGTGTAACAGGAACTTGGGTTATAATGGCTGAGCTCTGTTGTCTAAAGACCAGTGTTCGCTCCTCAGCCCTCTGCTGCTTATTTGTCAACTGCTTGTGAGTGAGGGTGAAATAGAAATGTGAGGATGTCAGGTTCTCAAGGTTTCCTCTGCACCACATGCTAGATCCTAACCAGTGCCTACAACTTAGTCAGGGAACCATCATCCTTAAGGAGCCCTGTGTCAGTAACCATAGAGTAGACCAACAGAGTCTAGATTCATCTCATCTCATCTTATCCCATCCCATCCCATCTCATCCCATCTCAGCATTGTCCCTGCCCAATGGATCAAGACCTACCCACTTCATCAGGCTGATTTAGGAATGGGGAACATCCATATTGTGGGAAATGACCAGAAGACAGTCATTCTTATCATCATCATACTTATTTTCAACAGCAATAACCATATACAGTCTTTTGTCTGTCACCAGAATTTCATTCCATACAAAGGTCTGTGAACTATTTGTTGTTGTATTATAGTCCTTTGCATTTGGTTTAGGCTCGTAAAACAGTACTTCCCCCTGGGCTGACATCATGGTTTGGGGGAAGGGCATATTTCTCCATTATATCATAATCCTTCTCCTGTCAACTGGCCTTTAAAACCATCTGTGAGAGACAGCTCAGGGACTCAACAGTCATGTGGTAATGTGCTGTATCACAGAAGGGCACCCGCTGGTGTTGTCGTGGTGCTTTGGGTTGCGATCCACATGGACAGCGTTCAGAACTGCAGCAGCTCTACAGGAGCAAGACTCAATAGTTACAGTCCTAAAACCCCACAGGGGTCACCAAGGGTCAGCCTTGACTTGAGGGCAGTGAGAGACCCTGTGTTTAGTTATGGCATGCTTTTCCTTAGTGCTTGCTTCTAGACATGGAAATAATTCACAAGGCAAGCAAGATAGTAAGTGAAAGTCAGCTTTTATGAGTGAAAACAAAGCTTTTGATAGTATATTCTCACGGATAGTAATGGACCATCACTGGAGAGCCTGGAGAGCTACAACATGGTTGTAAAGCTTGTGATCCTTATACCTTCCTCCCCTACTGGTCTTATTCCACATCCTACCACATTGTATGGTCATGTGTTTTGGTGGGCTCTTAGTGGATGTGCTCAAATATGCGTGTGACTTGCAATATAACTGATACCTACCTCGCATGCCCAGGCTTTGAGTGGACATGCATAAAGTGCATGTGACATACTGGTCCTTATTTTTGCTCTGCCTTCCAACATGTGCCTGATCTCTTAGGAAGGTCCCTTTTCTGTATGGGCTTGGTTAGCTATTGCTTACTGATTGCTGGGCCTTTGGAGGACAATCCTTTTTCCCCTATGCTTCCCGCCTGTCATCAAAATCTCCCCTTGCTGTAACCCCATGGATGTCACAACCCAAATCACGGACTTACTCTGCCCTTCAAATTTCCTACTTCTTTAATGACCCAATCCAAATATGAAGGCCAGCAATCTACAATTGCTTTGGGGATAGCAGTGAGGGTGGGGATAAGAATTTGAAGCCAAGGCTAAGGAAAAGAAGAAAGCCATCCACTTTAAGGAAGCATGAGCTGAAGTGAGAGAAGGATGAAGGGAGTGAGAAAAGGAGGGAGGGAGGGTGTTGTGTGTGTGTGTGTGTGTGTGTGTGTGCCTGTGGGTGTCTAAAAAAAACATTTGCTATGGAAAATTTTCTAGTTTCACAATTACAAAGAATGGGTGGGAGGGGGTCATTATCATTTAGACTTGTTATTTCAGGTTTCAACAACTTTCAAAGGCTTTATGACCCATGTTGACTATGAGGCTAAACCTGCTAATGCTTTTGAAGAGTTTTTGAAATTTTACCAGCCAAGTAACTTTCAGAACAGAAATGAAATGGGATTACTACCAAGATCCTCCCTCTGCCTCCCTGTCTTTCACAACCTACCAGGGGCAGGCTTCCCTCAAAAGATGACCCATACACATTGGGAACCCAAATCCCATCAGTAGGTGAAGTGACATCCCCTTCACTCGAAGGGAAGAGATGAGTCAGTCAAGGTGCAGTGTAGCAGTAATGAAATATGCAACTTTCCTCTAGTTCTTAAATGCACCCACTATCATGATCCCAATCCTCCCCTACAAATCCAGCTAGACCAGGGGATGTACTCTATAGCTGGAAACGTTGGAATCCAGGACAGATGATCCCTTCAGGACCAGTGGTGAGAGTGGTGATACTGGGAGGGTGAAGGGCAGATGGAGTAGAAAGGGGGAACCAATTGCAGGGATCTACATATAACCTTCTTCTTGGGATACAGACAATAGGGAAGTGGGTGAAGGGACACATTGGACAGTGTATGATATGACAAAATAATGATAATTTGTAAATTAAGGGTTCACGAGGGAAGAGGGGGAGTGGGGCAGGAGGGGAAATATGGGGAGCTTTTACCAGGGCTCTAAGAAGAAGGAGGATGTTTCACGAATAATGATGGCGACAAATGTGCGAATGTGATCTGCAAATAATTGATGTATGTGTTAATCCTGATAAGAGTTGCATGAGCCCCCAATCAAATGATTTACTAAACAAAACAAAAAGATGACCCAGTGACTCACTCCGTGGGAATAGGAAGCAGAGTCATTGAGCATAAGGGACTCACCCTTTATTTATTTCACTCTAATGCAGACTCCTTTGATCCCCTCCCAGGGTAGATCACCCCCTCCCGGGCCCACTCTGCAGAATGAGATTTCATATGTTTATTGAACATTCATGTAGCTTTTGTCTCTTCTCCAAAAGTTGCAACCTCCATTAATTAGTGCTCAAAGGAACCCATGGCAATCTGGTGCTCTTTAGACCATGAAGTTTTAGCTGAGAGACCTAGAGAGCAAAAAGCTTGTTGCAAAAGGAAACGCCTCGGCACTAACATGAAAATTCAGAACCTTTATTCAGCACTAGAGAGGTTGTAGGATGGAAAATCACCATGGTATACAAATAGGTTAAAACATAACCATTTCAGAGAGGGAATTGTGAGAGGGATGGATAGAGAGCAAGGAGGAGAGAGATGATAATAAAATTATTGATTAGTTTTGAGTAAGGTGTAAAAAGGGAGGACTGAAGAAGTGAGGGGATGTTTTCAATACATATAAATGCTTAGAGAAATTTAGTGAGCTACGAAACTCACCAGCCTAATCACAGAATGCTTACCATGTCTGCATTTTAGAACAGGGGATAAAAATGTCTAGGTTGGTGTAAAACATTCCTTGGGCCTGCAGCTGATAATAAAAATAAAAACCAAGGCTCTTTTTTTTTTGAAATTATGTATTTAAGGAACCTAGATAGATAAAAATGAGTGATGCAAGGTTTCTGCTTGAGGCTTTGCTTCTATATCATTATTACAAGAGGGGAAAAAAGAGTTAATCCCTACACTTAGTGACCTGAAGGCCATTTTACACCATTGTATCTATATCAAAACCCTCATCTCTGGGACAGGTTCCTTCTACATCCTGGATTGACTACAGAGAAAGAGAAAACATTGTCTTCATTATTAATGGCTTATAACAGTTGACATGGCCAGATACCATGAGCTTATTAAAAGTTTGCATTTAAGAAAACACTTAGTCCCAGGCATACAGAAAAACAAAAGACTAGTTTAACTCAGTCATTTACTGTTTAAAAAGCATTATAAGTCTTTCCTTTACAAGTACCATACAATGGGGTGTCCATCAAGATGAGCCAAGTAAGACCTGTTTGTGCAAATGGTTCTGTTCACTGAAAAGTTGGAGGTTCAAATCCAGCCAGAGGTACTTCAGACTAAAGACCTGACCATCTGTTTGGGGGAAATTAGCCAACGAACCCCTGTGGAAAACAGTTCCACTCTGACATCCATGGGAACACATTGCATCAGAATTCATTTGATGATAACTGGCTTGAGTTGTGCTCCTCTTTCTGAGGGGTCTGATCAACAAGGAGTAGAGGTGTAGGGTGGTAGCCAGAGTGTGAACCAGGCGCTTTGTGGGTAGGAGGAAGTTACATGGGCATTGTGAGCCTCATGTCCTGCCTCTGAAAGGCTGTACCCATCCTGAAAAGTCCATCCAGGCATTTGATCCACAGTCATATTTGTTGGGTGCCTGCTGCGTTCTAACCCATCTGCAGCTATCTGCAGATAACCACAGGGTGATGGAAAAGCATGGAGAGCGTATGCCAGCTAGTACCTAGGGAGTGGTGGGTACCAGAAAGCAGCCGCTGCTGCTATGAGTATGAATACAATAAGTGAAAGACGCTAAGGTATTGGTAATGTGTGCAGGATCTTGCTGGTTTGGGGAAAAGAAAGGGTTGTTCTCTCTTTTTACACCTCCTATGTCAATCATCGCCCATCTGGGAGTGAGTTGGCTTGCATATTGCTATAATGCTGAACAAACTAGGACAAAGGTCTGCCGAAGGGTAGTTTCTAGACTATGAGTAGGAAGAATGGTCTGGAAATCTGAAAAGGCTGCCAATGAAACCCCTACGGGTCACAGAAGCCCATTCTACAGCCAAGTGCGGGGATCATGCAGGACTCGGCAGCGTTTCATTGTTTGGTGGGGCTCTCCCAGAGTCTGGGGCCAAGCTGGCAGGCGGCTCAACAAGAATAGCCAGCGCAACCTGAGGACCTTCTGTCTCTCCTCACAGTCAGTTCACGGTCAGAATCAAAGCGTCTGAGTACTTCCTCACTGTTGCCATGAACCTTTTTCTGCTTGTGAAAGAGAAATTGTATGTATTGCCTTTCCAAGGAAGCCTCTGCCCCCTAAGTCTTCTTCATGCCCACCTTCCCAGGTGAGGCCCCAGCACTGTGTACCTCTGCCCGGTGGCTCTCCCACACCAACCCAAACACATTGGAGTCACGCAGAACTCCTTTGGGAGATGCAGTTGTAGGCTGTACTTACTGGGGTGGGGAGAGGGAAGGGGGGGGCCTACACTAAGCTCAAGTGATCTGGCAAGAAACATCCTGAGTTAACCAACTGTTGCTCCCAGTTTTGTCTTGATTTCCTCTCCCCAAACCCAAAACCCATGCCAGCTAAGTCAATATAAATATATATATAATTTAAAATAGCTCTGTCTGCTTGGGTTTTAGAAGCTAAAGAAATGAATCTGCCACAGTGCTTGGGGCTAATGTGATGCTATCAGTAGACACGGGGGTCTGCTACACCATCTAATTAAAGGTGAGGCGCCTGTGGGGAGCTGACAAGGATGAAATGCACTGCACATCTGTGCTGTCCTAACACAAGACTCTCAGATCACAGGAAGATGCCATTCAAAAACCACATTTGTCTTCAGGGCCGCATCCAGCCTCTAATTGAGCTCCTCAAGGAATGCCAGAGCTTCCAGATCAGTGCTGGGAGCCTACAAAGGTGGGCTTTCATACCTGCCCGTGGAGCCAGGGTGTCTGGGCCCGGCGGCCCATGCCAGCTAAGTCAACAGACCAGGTGATTCTCTGCAATGTCTTGGCCTGCGGAATTCACTATGTAGCTTCTTTTGCTCTTGTTGTCAACAACAGTAATGTTGTCGTTCATGATTTATGAGCTGCTGCAATTATTGCTAGTGGTGGTTGGTGAAGGCTGATTATTGGTTGTTGTGGAGTGACTTTAACCCTATGTGGGTAGAATAGACTTACACCATAAAATTTCCAACTTTTCTCAAGCAGATCACCTGGCCTGCCTTTTGAAGCACCCTGGTTGGGTTTGCACAGCCAATGTTGGCGACTGGTAGTCAATGCTTAACCATTTGTGCCACCCAGAAACATCCATACACCACTGATTGATTACACCATATGTCACTCATGTGATTCCAGGCTCTGCACTACTTATCTGTTTTGTGTTGTCTATCTGCCTGGAAGGTCTGAGGCTGTGGGTAAAGAAGTTGAGGCTCAAAGAGGTCAAGTACTTTGCTCAAAGTCATACAGTTAGTAAGTGGAGGTGCCAACTTGCCAGCAGACCCATCCTTACTGCTACTCCATCCCCCTTGGCCCATGGTCTCCCTGGGCACACATCCACCAGGAAGAATGCAGTTAGGTTCCCGAGTGGCAGGAATGAAAAAAGTAGCTGGTGCAGAACCTGAGCAGCATCTGGCTACAGCAGAGGGGCCACTAGCTGAATTCTCAATTCCTGTTTTTTTTAATAAATCATGTTATTGGGGGCTCATACAATTATTATCATGATCAATTCATGCATCAATTGTATGCAGTCTACATTTGCACACTTGTTGCCATCATCATTCTCAAAAAATCCTCCTTCTATTTAGGCCCCTGATATTATTTCCCTATATTTCTTCTCCAGCTCCACTCCCTCTCCCCATGAACCCTTAATAATTTACAAATTATTGTTGATTTGTCATATCGTATACGGTTTGATGTGTCCCTTCATCCACTTCCCTGTTGTCCATATCCCAGGGAGGAGGTTATATGTAGATCCCTGCAATTTGTTCCCCCTTTCTACTCCACTTGCCCTCCACCCTCCCGGTATCACTACTTTCACTACTGGTCCGAAGAGATCATCTGTCCTGGATTCCCCATATTTCCGGCTCCAGTGTAATCTAGCTGGGTTTGTAAGGTAGAATTGGCACCATGATAGTGGGTGGAGGAAGCATTTAAGAAGTAGAGGAAGGGTATGTCGCTTCACCTTTTGATGGGATTTGTGTCCCCAATCTGTACTCCCCCTCATTTATAATGATATAATTTTTAGTTCTTTGATGCCTGATACCTGATCCCTTTGACACCTCCTCATCACACAGACTGGTGTACTTCTTCCATGTAGGCTTTGTTGCTTCTCAGCTAGATGGCTACCCAGATGCTATATCTTTTGATAGCCGAGCACAATCACCTTACTTCACCACATTTACTTATGCACCCATTTGTCATCAGTCATCATATAAGGAGGGCACACAATGTTATGATTTTTAGTTCTTTGAAACCTGATAACTGATCCCTTTGACATCTTATCATCATATAAGCTGGTGTGCTTCTTCCATGTGGGCTTTGTTGCTTCTGAACTAGATGGCTCCTTGTTTATTTTCAAGTCTCTAAGACCCCAGATACTACATCTTTTGATAGCCTGGCACCATAAACTTTCTCCACCACATTTGCTTATGCACATCTTTGCCTTCAGTGATCATGTTGGGAAGGTGAGCATTGTGGAATGCCAATTTAATAGAACAAAATGTTCTTGCATTGAGGAAGTACTTGAGTGGAGATCCAGGGCCTGTCTGATGTCTAACCCTATAAATTTATGCACATAGATCTATTTCTCCATCATCATATATAAATATATTCACCTTTGTACATCCCTATATTTAGACATCTATAAATACCTTCACCCCCCCCCCGTTCTCTCCTCTATTTACTTTTACTTTCCTCTTGTCACACTAATACATTCAGCCTCCATTTGGGTTTCAGTATTTTCTCTTTGTTACATTATTCTTGATTAATCCCAATCAGATCTCTCACACCCACCTTGTCACTGATTTTGGATCTCTTGTCCCCTTGTCCCTAGGATAGTCAACACCACCTCCTTTCTCTCACTTCCTATCTCCTATGTCCCCCCAGAACCATCAGTCCTGTTGTTTTCTCCTCGAGTTTGTTCATCCAGCCTATCTTATCTAGATAGACTTGCAGAGATAATAGTATGTACAAAAAATAAACATGACATTGGAAGATGAAGCAACAAAAGAAACCAAAAGAATGACAACAACAACAACAAAACCAGTGTCCGGAAAAATATATAAATAAGTAAAAGAAATATATACCAAAAGAAAGACCTGTAAATATTTCAAAGTCTGGTCATTGACCTCCAGGAGTGTCAAATGGGGTGCCATATTCTTGGCACTACCTTGGGAATTCTATGTTCTGCTCCTCTTCTTGCTCTGCTACACATGTCCTTGCCTCAGTGTGGTAGGGTCAGACCGGTGCATTCCTTACCCTGATTCTCCAGTGTTGTCCCTGTAGAGCTTTGGGTCACACTATATTTCATAGTGGGGCTGATATTGGTGAGTGCAAGGGTTCGGGAGGGAAAGAAGGGGAAGGGGGGGGCGGATTGAGGAACTGATACCAAGGGCTCAAGTAGAAAGAAAACGTTTTAAGAATGATGATGGCAACAAATGTACAAATGTGCCTGACACAATGGAAGTATGTATGGATTGAGAGAAGAGTTGTATGAGCCCAGATGGAGCCTGCCATCACTTCACTGCGGCTTATGGAGATTGGAGGGTGCAGATGAGAAAGAAAGAAAAAGAACACTGAGATGGGATCGATCGGATCGGGAGGGCTACAGCCATCTCTCCTCTGAGCCGCTGCCCCCCAGAGTGTATTTTAATGCAAACTTTTGTTTTCTCCAGACAATAGGAAGTTCATTTATGTGGTATGAATAAACACATTGTCTCCCATTCTTATCACACTGTGAGCATGTATAGGATGTTGATGGCTCTGCTGGTAAAAGGAAATTCATAGCCCTTGTCACTGGACAATTCTTATCAGCAGAATCTCCAAGCCAGATGGACAGGAGCTCCACTTTATGGTATAGGGTAGCTGAAGCGTCTCCAACAGAACCCCCAATAAAATGTGTTAAAATCAATAAATAGATAAACAAATAGATACACACACAAACAGCAGTCGAAACAGCAAGAAAAATAATTATATTAAAAACTGTTTTGTGGGCTGAGCCCCGGTGGCATAAGTGGCTGAGTGCGGGACTGCAGCCTGTGGGCTTGGCGGTTCAAATCCAGCAGCGGATCTCAGGAGCGGCTCTGGGTGGCCCAAAACCACCAGAGGCCCCCCCCCCCACGCGCCCCCCGCCCCAGCCTCCCCCGCTCATAAAAAAAAACTATTTTGCAAACTTTCCTTTTAACAAAACATTTTGAGCTATCTTTTGTAACAGGAAGTACAAACATCTCACATTTTCGAGTTTTTCCAGGTGAATTAAGGCCATTCACACAGCCCAGAGCTGTGTGAACAGCCCCTCTAAATTTGAGCTAGAATTTAGCAAAGCCTAATTCTGAAGGTAACATTCATGGGAGTGCGTGGAGGTGATGTGATTACCTAGCAGGAAGGATAACGGAGCAGGGATTCCAAAGCCCTTACCCGTGGCCGAGGGTGCCACCTCTCATCTGATGAAGAGGCTGGAGAGGCATGAAAATCAATAGCATAGACCCATCAAAGAAGAATGTTGCAGGCACCCACCCAGGAACTCACAGAGCAGCGTGTCTTGCTGGTGTTACTGCTTGGTGCCATGGAGTCAGTTCTGACACACAGCAACACTGTGTACAACAGGACACAGCCCTGTGCGGGGCCACGTACGAGCCTCACAACTGTTCTTATGTGTGAGCCCATTGGTGTGCCTGCTGCGTCAATCACCCCCACTGAGGCTCTTTCTTCTTTTCACTGCCCTCTGCTTTACCAAGCGCGACGTTCTGCTCCGGAGGACTGATTCCTCCTGACAACAGGTTCCAACTGCAGTAGACAAAGTCTCTGCACCTTGCCTCTAAGGCTCTGCTTGTACTTCTTCCAAGACAGATCTGGTTGTTCTCTTGGCACTCCGTGGTACTTTCAATATTCGGCCAGCGCCGTAGTTCAAACCCATGGGTTCTTGTCTGGCCTTTCTCACTCCGTGTCCAGCTTTCACATGCGGATGAGGCACTCCCCAGCGCTCCAAGTAGCATCCTTGCTCTTCCACACGCTAAAGAACACTCGTGCAGCAGATTTACCCAGTGCGAGAGGTCTCTTAATCTCTCGACTGCTGCTTCCATCAGCACGGGTGGGGCCCCAGCAAGATAAAACCCTTGACAAGCTCAGTCTTTTCTCCATGATGATTGGGTTACCAGTTGTGAGGATTGGGGTCTTCTTAATTCTGAGCTTTAATCTATACTGAAGGCTACAATCCTTGATCTTCATCAGCAGGCAAGGTTGTATCATCTGCAGATTGCAGGTTGTTAATAAGCCTCTAATGCAGATGCTACTTTTTCCTTCAGGTAAGGCAACTTCTCTGCGTCTTCACTCAGCATACAGAGTTAATAAATATGGTGGGAGGATAGAACTCGAAGGCACATCTTTCCTGATTTTAAACCATGCAGTCTTCCTCTAAACTGTTCCCACAACTGCCTCCTGATCCACATCCTCCTGATTCCGCACGAACACCATGAAGTGTTCTGGGATTCCATAGCTATTCCTATTTTGTTTAATTCATACAATTGAATGCCTTTGCAGAGTCAATAAAACACAGGGAGATATCTTTCTGGTATTCTCTGTTTTCAGCCCAGATTCCCTGCTGAGAGCCATGATATCCCCTGATCCCTTCTTACAGATTAGGAAATGGAGTGGAGTGGGGAGCCCACCCTCCAGTACATACAAAAGGACAAACTGTGGCCTTGGAGGAGACAGCTGGGGTGGTGCCCTTCTTCTGTCACCCGTCGATTCTGAAGCTCTGAGTCCAGTCGTTACTCTTACCCGCACAGCATAGCTTCAGACTCCAGGAGAATGCATCCCTGCCCCTCCAACGCATCCAGGGAAAGAGTTCCTCTTCCACTCCACCCAGGAAGGGAGTGCTTCCATTCTTAAGACAGCAGACCTCGACCCCACTCATGTCAGAGAGAGAACAAATGTTAGCACTTTCACATGGGCCCCAGATCAGAATAAGGCTAAAGGATTTCCAGAGGGCAATTTTGTCTCTGGGGGTGCCCTCAATAGCCGAGTCTTTTCGTGGTGATGGCTAATTTCTGAATGGGGACCTTGTTAATTCTACACTTTCTTTTAATAGACCCGCTGGATTGAGCCCTTGTTCTAATCTTGTCACCAGCACCTGCAGAAGGAGGAGAAACCCTTTTCGGCCATTCATCCAGGCTGCCTCCCAGCCCTTGGTCCAGTACCATCCTCATTAGGGAGACTGAGTGGCTACGCCGAAACTCCTCAGCTGGCCTACACAGGGTTCCAAGGGAACCCAGAAACCCAATATCCATTTGCCCTGCATTCTCCCTGTCTCTAAGAGAAACACAGCGCAGCTAGCTAGCTTTCAAGAGTCCTGCTAGCACAATGGTTCAGTGTTCTGCTGCTGATGGAAGTTGCAGGTTAGAACTCAACTGTTCTGCTGGAGAAAGCTGGCAATCAGCTTCCAGGAAGATGGCTAGCCTTGGGAAGCCTGGGGCGCAGCTCTGTTCTGTCCTATCAGCTGCTATGAGTAGTATTGAGTCTGCACAGTGGCTACCTGACCTCTCATTCCCATCTCGCAGGATGGATTGGGGGTGTAGCTACAGTGGCACACCAGACTAATGATTCCAGTAAGCTTCTATTGGCACATATCCTTCATTTTTGAAATTAGGCCTACTAAATATCCACAGAAATAGACCCCCGAGTAGATGGTAAGCCTTGATTTTCCTGGGGAGCAGAATTTTTTATTTGGGGCTTATTTTTTTTAACCATATGACCAATTTAGATATGAAAGTTTTTTAAGACTGTAGGTGGATGAGCCAAATGCCTGCTTAAAATACAACTTATCGATGTAATTATACATTCATATTTATGGTAATTATGTTTCTTAAAAGAAAACAAAAAAACCCTCAAATTATATGTTTCTTAAAAGAAAACAAAAAACCCTCAAACTACTTCCATCAAGTTGTTCTTTACCCAGAAACCAGCTGGGGTTTCAAACTCCTAACCTTGTGGACCATGGCTCAATGCTGTGATCTACTCAAAACTAAGCCATATGGAATGCTGCTTTTGTAGGGTGAAAATAGCCAGGCATTCCCTAGTATCTGCAGAGTGTGGCGTAGTCATTGCCAGTCGTCCGCTCTCTGAGTCACCTGCTGGATTTGTCAGGTCAGCGTGGGGTTGTCACTGCCATCTGTGCCCATTGCTATGGGGGCCTTTTTGGATCTGCCTTTGTAGCGTGTGGCTGTGTTCGAACATGAGGCTTTTCCTTCATCACCTGTTGATGTGCACTCAGCTCCCGGAATGACTCCCCCTTGTATGTTTCCTGTTGCACGCAGGCATCTGACTAATAAAATGGGATGGACATTGCTCGTTTCCTGCACCATCTTTGTAACTGTTGTTCCGTGCTAAGCCCACTGGCCCCTGTGTAGTTTGAGCGTCTTCTTTCAACCTAACACATTCATATTCCCCCACTCTATTGAGCAACATTCTGTTGTGATCACTGGCTAATTTAAGAAGTGACGATTCAATCCTTTCTGGCTTAATTGGAGACTCCCCCTGAAAGCTGCCTACCACGGTGACCCTGCTGATAGTCGAAGGACTGGTGTCATAGCTCCAACATCATTCAACACGCTGACAGAGACAGGTGGTAGAGCAATTGTCGTTGCAACTGATCTTTATGAACCTCTTGCAACACCCTCCCTCCTATGGGATTATGAAGTCATGTCTCCGGGAAAATGGAATTCATTCTGTTTCCTTGCCTCCTTTCTAAAGGTTAGCTCAACTTTCCTGTTGGCTTGGGATCTCAATCATATGGATTTACATATAAATGCTCAACTGGTCATAGGAAGAAAAGATTGCTCTTTGTCCTCAATACAGGGCACTCGAAAGCCCATCCTAGAGAAGTGAGAAGTACTTTGCAGTCAATTGGAGCTCTCTGAGAAGCATGCCTGTCTATTCCCATCCAGAGCCTCTGGTTGGATTGGTCTGGGACATATTTTTCAGACCATAAGAATCACTCCCCACCCCCTGAAAGTGGGAGAAAAACAAGGGTACATTTTATGGTCCAAATATGTGGTACCCCAGAACATTTTAGTATACTGATAATATTTGGTTCTGAATATTTTTTTCTGGTTTTCCTGCTCTAAAAACTGGGTGTGTCTTATAGTCAGGTACACCTTATGGTTCAAAGAATATGGGTAATTCCAGTACACACCCTGTTTGAGAGTCACTGCTCTTAGGCAGGATGCCCCTACAGTACCTGTGCTACAAGGAAAGTGTTTATGTTCAAGGTGACCTTATCCTTCAACTTCTATATTTCTCCTACCTCAGTGTCTCCAGATGCAAACCCTGAGGTCTGAGAGATGGACATTTGTAACACATAATTAAGTACTTCTCACGGGCCGGGCAGCCTTTAAGCTGGAGAGCCAGAAGTTCAGCTGGTTCTGCATTGGAGAACCCTTTCTGGCTGGAGTGTGCCTGAGTCCCACAAAACATTTCCTAAGTGCTTTTCATACCTCTTTGATCATCTGAAAAGGTGAGAATCCCTCTAACCAAAGTAGTTGCTGGTAAGTTGACTCTGACCCCTCTGGGATTCCACCATTCCCTTCCAACCTCCATTAGCCTTGAAGAGTGGAAAGCATAGTTATGCTTGTTGGACCAGAATGTAGAGGAATTCATCAGCATGCAAAAGCCCTATCAAGACGACACTTCCTGGACACAGAGGGTGACCCAGGGTGGGTCTCTCTACCTTGTTGCGCTTAGGGCTCCAGGAGGTTGAGGGAAGACCCAAGGAAGAGGAGATGGATGTCCAGCATCTGGTCATGTGTGGGGTCCTTGCTATATGAGTCTTCTTTGAGCACACGCCTTCTGTCAAAGTTTGCAGGCCTCACTCCTCCATCTGTGTGCTATTAAAGTTTTGCAGGGCATTATCAGAGACTCCTGAACCATGCTCAGAGACCAAGAGAGACAGTACACACAGGACCAAGACTTCCAGCTGAGAATAGCTCCCGGGGGAGTGGTCATGAACATGAGACACTGGGATTGGGATTGGGAGAGAAGTGGGGTACCTGGCAGGTTCCCCTGTGAGACACTTTAAACCAGACTGCCAAGAGGAAGAGGACAGAAGGGAAGAAGAGAAGAGAAGAACACACTACCTCACCAGGTTCACTCGTGTGAATTTAGAATGGACTGCTAAACCACCTTGATTTAGCTTTTAGCAGCTCTTCCGCAGGATTTACAAGTGCTCAGGACTCGTCGTCTAGTGACTTGACATCTACTGCTAAATAAAAACAGTTCAATGCAACCACTTGCCATAGTGACCGATTTTGAATTAACTAGGCTGGGCCAAGGTACTCAGCGGTTTGGCAGAAATCCTCAATGATGTGCTTTAACACAAAGTCCCCAGCTCCATGATGGGATGTGAAATAGAGCTACCCACTTTGAGCGGTCTTCAGTGCTGGCGCACATGGTCAGGTCACAGATGACGTACGTGAAAAAAGCCTCTGGGTGGCGGTGGCTGGCCACTTTTTAAGGAAACGCTGTAGGAAAGCCTGTCCACTGCTGGTTCTGCTGGATGGAGATCCTGCATCTGCTTTGTTCGGACCCTCTGTCAGATTGCCTACCAATCACAGCAGCTGTCACCAGACTGCCAACCTCTGCAGC